>JAUTBQ010154686.1:0-13482 GCA_032361185.1 Lepetodrilus ovalis | reverse complement strand
CCTGTTCGGGCACTTTACGGAAGACAGCTCTTCCAGAAGATCCTTCTGTTTAAGGAAGAGAGCCAAATCGCACGGGGCTATGGTCATGCATGTTTACCAAACCTACATTGTTAGTAAAGATCCTAAATGTACATTGGTAATTCCATTGTCATCAATTCGGTGACCACACATCTACTTTTCTCACTAGGCCATTACAATATGGAGTTGGTATCAACAGTCGGAGGGACAGTATACTGATAACTCACGTGGCTGTCTAAGGCCAGATCCTGGGCAGGGTAGACGAGTTCCACGCTGTAGGAGAACCTATCTGGGATAGTCGGCATTTGCTTAGTGTCTTCCCAGCCTGGAATACAGAGCGTGTCGGGATGATTTGAAAACCGTGACATCGTACTTTCTTGGCAGTCTGTTACTGTGGCATGGGATCGGCATATCATCGTGTGACATATTATCACGAGAACATCAATTATCTGTAACCAGCACATGAAAATAAGGCTGTCCATAATTTTGAAATGGTTTTAATGACACCAAGGTCAATCCTAGCCACGTCCAGACAACCATGTCCATTTTGCTCTTTCGGCATCTCCAAATTGCAAATAGCGCATTGTACAAGTATTATGGAGATGAAATGCGTTGCCATATGCGTATGATGTTGACATGAAATAATGGTGCTTTGAAAACATCATGACATTTCGAATCTACTGGGATAATTAAGTTTGTCACTTACCGAATATGATTTGAGTATCGACGGCTATGAAGAGACTTGTCTGAAAAAAAGTAATGTTTTGCATCAATGACCAAGACTTGCCTGATGTGCAGAATAACGCCGTAATGTGATTTAGAGTTTCTGGTATTAGTAGGCATACTTAACATTACTTAAATGGTGTAGTACCATTGCACTTTTACAGTAATGCTAATGCAGTGGAACATCTGAATGACTCAGAGATTTCTAAAATGAATTTGTGAAATGGAAGGTCATGCTGCAAACACGCCAGGACTCTGAGGGGAGATCACTCTATACACACAGGGGAGATCACTCTATACACACCGCGCCGTTCTTCTGAGGCACCTGTAGCTGGACTCCCCGCTTGTAGACCTGCTTCTGGAGGTCACTGTACGCCTGAGAGATTGACCTCTCGTGAATCATCGTGGGGTTCACCGTGCCTACGAGAATACAACGCCGACGGTAATTACGTCATAACAAGAACGTTCCAGAAAGTTCACTAGAGAACGTCACGTCTGATGTAGCATGGTTGCTATGAAACATTACACAGGAATCAATGCTGCAACTACTAGTTGTATCGCTCATATCTCCTACGACATCATTTACGCACTCTCGTAGTGGTATGTTATACATGACCAGGAGAGCGCTACGTGGTCTTATAGTGGAAATGAGAGCTACTATATACCCTGCATGTCAATATGCTGAGAGGTATAGCAGGTGGTGATGCAACGTACGTGAGAAATGGCTGCAAGAAGTGTTGTTGTTCACAGGGCGGCCAGTTCCAGCATGGGCCTTGCTGAGTTTACATCTGAAGCCGTCAGCCGCGCAGTAGTCGAAACTGAGACATGATATATTGAGGTTGTCGACGCAGAGATCCGCACATGTGTAGGGGTCGGTGATGTTGGTGTAGACGACGTTGTCTGGCAGCTCCGTCATCGAGGATGTCGTGTAGGTAAACTGAGCTGTATAGATACAGAAGAGCAATCAGACGGTCATAAGGTCTGGTGGTGCAACATACTTATTCGCAGTCAAATACTCAGACTAAATTATGATGTGTAAAATACACGAACTATTCGTCGGAGGTTGTGTGTGTGTGTGTGTGTGTGTGTGTGTGTGTGTGTGTGTGTGTGTGGTGTGTGTGGTGTGTGTGTGTGTGTGTGTGTGAGAGAAGTCCCAAATCACCCAACCAAACATGTAATAAACAATAGAATAACTCAAAACCATTAAATATTTTAGGGGGCGAATATTTTAAGGGGGAGGTTTTATTTCGTGGGTGGGGGCGATTATAATTGAAGGGGGGCGATTATATTTCGAAATATATTCGCCGGTGGGCGAAAGAATGGAGGGGGCGAAAATATTTCGTGACACCGGCAATCTATACCTGTCCTTAAAGTATATTGTTGAGTACAAATGTATATAGTATACATCATCTAAATCCAGAATCAGCGTCTCCTAATACGCCACGGTGCTCTTACCCAATCTATACCTAAGGTATACTTTAAGGACAGGTAGATATTTTGAGTGAAATCTTTCATGAATCTGGAGCCATTCTTTTTCCAATGCGTTTGCAATGTATTGAAGAGTACGTGAAGCCTGTGAACATCTCCGTTGTTGAAATAGTTATAAGGCTCAATTCATACGGCCAAAATCTCTACTGAGCCTTAGTTAATATTGTTGAGTATATGAGCGATCTAAAGGGGCATGCAACATGGTAAGTATAAGACATGTAATGATAACCCCATAATACCGCGTCTGCGAAATCAGCTATGCTGGAAGCGGTCGTTAAAACTTCAACGTCAATCAACCCATAATACGTATGGAATTGGAATCACGATAGTTATCCTGTATGAAACTACGATTACCTTAGCCATAGATTAAACCATTCACCATTGCATTAAGCTCTTTGGAACTGGAGGTCGGGTGGTAGTGCACTCGTAGAAGGTTGGACCAAATGCCACGGTGTAGTATCTACTATCTAGAGCTATTGGATTTCCATATATTCTGTCTATGCTGTGTCAAGGGAGACTACTCTTTTTTTTGTTATTAAAGTCTGTAGCAGAAGAACATGTCCGTGTTTATCTCGGGGTCCGAATAATAGACAAGCTATTAAATTGGCGACGAGGATATGGGAATATAAGATGAACAATGTTGTAAGAGTGACCATAGATTAGGGTGGGACTATTGTTAGAGTGGTTAAAGTCATTTTTATCTCGTATCACTCCCGAAAGCGTGTAGTCGATCGCGCACGTGGTTTGTGATAATGGCGGACGAAGGTGATGAACCGCAGGCAATTAGAATTCCCCCGATTCAGATACAGACCGAGACTCGGACATTGAAAACCCCTCCATTTAACCCCTCAGCTGATCAGATTACGACAGGTCGTGCATGGGAAGAATGGCTAGAAGGGATAGAAAGAGAATTCCGGTATTTTAGAATTACCGAGGCCGTAGACAAGCAAGATGCGCTAATCATCTATGGCGGGCGAGACATAGCTAGACTTGCTAAGAGTCTCCCAGATCCCACTGATCCACAAGATAATCATCTAGACGAATACCAGAAACTGAAGAAAAAGCTTAATAACTACTACACACCAAAGAAAAACAAACACCATGCTAGATATTTATTCCTAAAAATGAAACCAACAACAGAGGAGACAACTTTAGTGTACGCAGCCAGATTGCGTGAGAAGGCCCAGAACTGCGAGTTTGGTGAAAACTGTGAGGAAAGGATCCTCGAACACTTGATTCAAACGAGTGATAACCAATCTTTAATTCAGAAAGCTATAAACAAAGCATGGAATTTAGACCAGTTTTTAATGGAAGCCACACAGGCGGAAGACACTAAACTACAGGTGAGACAAATGAGATCTGAACACCCGGATTGTGCACATAAAGTCTTCAACCAGAAATTTCGATATAAAGAGAAACGCAAACCACACAATCAACACAAGTGTACATACTGCGGACAAGTGGGTACGCATGACCCAGGAAGAAACTGTCCGGCATACCGCCAAAGGTGTAAGAGGTGTGGAAGAATGGGACATTTCCAGATTGCCTGTCGAGCCGAACCACAACGATTTGAAGAAAGAAAACCGCAGAAGAAAGAGTGGAAGAAATCGGCTGATAGAATATCACAGGGTGGAAGAATAAAGAGAACATCAAAGAGAGGACAGGAAAGCTCAACAAGTTCAGACGAGGAATTTTTTGAGCAAGTCACAAGACACGTATCAGTTGTCAAGAAAGTAGGAGAGCAACAGAAGACTGTACTAGTAGTACTGGAAGATGTTCGTGTTCACATGGAGCCAGACAGCGGCGCAGATGTAAACATAATGGATGAACACCAGTTCAAGGCATTGATACACAGATCTGAGGAAGAAATAACCCTCAAAGCAAGCAGCTGTATCCTGCATGCATTACAGAAAGAACTACATGTTAAAGGTGAGTTCAACACAGTAGTTCGCAACAAGACGAGAGGAGCTAATGCCAAATTTGTTGTGGTCAAGGGCAGGATCGAATCTCCCCCATTGTTGTGCAAAAACACTTTAGATGACTTGGGAATGTTGGAGATCAGAGAAGATGGATCATTGAGAGAAGAAAATGATCTGAAGATCAAGACTCTACATGCCACAAATACCAAAGAAGATGAGAGGTGTACGAGCAAGATTGTTGAAGAATACAAACATGTGTTCGAAGGAATAGGGAGGATATGTGATCCAAAGACTAAAGAAGATATTCAGATCACATTGCCTATGAAAGAAGAGGCTATTCCTGTGGCGCAGAAACCAAGACCCGTACCATACTACCTTCAGAATCCTCTCAAAGAACTACTAGACAAAGGTGTGAAAGATGGAATGTATGAGAAATGCAAGACAGATCAACCAATAACTTGGTGCTCACCATTAGTGGTGCAACCAAAACCTCGCTTCAAGAGTGTAGAGAAAGAAGATCTCAGACCTGATATGATCCGAGCTAGCACAGATCTGAGGGTACCAAATAAATTCATGGAGAGAAGTAGAATAATCCAAGGACCAACTGTTGAGGACTTTGTTCATAAATTTCATGAATGCTCCATTTTCTCCAAGTTGGATCTTCGCCAAGGTTATCAACAGCTTGTCTTGGATGAGAAGTCGCGAGAAGTCACTACATTCAGCACGCCTTGGGGAAATTATAGACCAAAACGACTGGCTTTTGGTGCAAAAACATCTCAAGATGTCTTCGATGAAACGATGTTCAGAATATTTGGAGATATTCCTAGATGCCTCAACCAGCGTGATGATATCCTTATTGGAGGAAGAAACATGAGTGAACATGATGAGACACTGAGAACTGTATTGCAAAGAGCATCTGACTATGGTGTCACAATGAACCGAGAGAAGTGCCGATTCGGAGTCAGAGAAATAGAATTCTATGGCTATCTGTTCACTGAAGGGAAACTGAAACCCACTCCTGAAAAGGTGAGAGCAGTGACAGAGAGCGAGGCTCCGTCGTCGAAGGAAGAGGTCAGAAGTTTTCTGGGGATGACAGGATACCTCTCTAAGTTTGTACCCAGGTACGCAAGTATTACTGCCCCGTTGAGACTCCTGACTCGACAAGATGTCAAGTTCCACTGGGGAAACGAGGAAGAAAAGGCTTTTCAAGAATTGAAGAAGCACATCACAAGTGACAGCACAGTGGTATTCTTCAATCCCAGAAGACCAATCACAGTGAGAGTTGAAGCCAGTTACCACGAAGGACTATCGGCAGGACTATTCCAAGAAACTGAATTGGGAATGCAACCGGTACACTACATCAGTAGAACTATGACTGACACAGAAAAGAGATACAGTCAAACTGAGAAAGATGCACTGGCAGTCAAGTGGGCCAAACAGAGATTGAGAATGTACTTACTTGGAGCACCACGGTTCAAGATTGTAACCGCACACAAGCCTCTGATACCAATGTTCAGTAAGGCAACCGCAAAGTTGCCACCCAGGATAGAGAAATGGGTGATGGACATGCAGGATGCAGACTACGAGATGGTTTATGAACCAGGAAAGGATGCTGCTGATCCTCTAGACTTCCTATCAAGACACCCACTCCCAGAAACAGGAAACGACAGTACAGAGAAAGTTGTGAAAAGTATCGTTCAAACCGAACATGCAGTTGTCCTGGTACGAGTAGTAGAAGAGACTGCCAAAGACGTACAACTACAGAAAGTCATGAAGAGGATTCTCTCAGAAGACTGGGAGTACCACAAAAAGGATGCAGACTTAGCTCCATTCTATGGAATCCGCGGAGAACTTTCCATCATTGACGGAATGGTGTTCCGACTGCACAGGATCGTGATACCTAGATGTCTACAGAGAATTGTCATCAAGGCTGGACATAGCCTCGGACATCTTGGATCAACAAAGACTAAGAGGATGTTGAGAGAGAAATACTGGTTCCCGAACATGGACAGTATGGTAGAAATGATATCGAAACAATGTTACGAGTGTCAGGTAGCCACGAAAGATCATCGCCAGGAACCTGTGAAGGTGACGTCAATTCCCGAGAAACCTTGGGAAGTGGTGGCTATTGATTTTGGAGGACCATACCCCGACGGCCATTACAACTTGGTGGTCATTGACAAACGAACCAGATTTCCTGCAGTAGAAACTCTCTCATCCACAGCCATGGAACCAACGAAGAAAAAGTTGAAGAAGATCTGGGCAACACATGGTACACCTAGAAGAGTCGAGAGTGATAACGGACCTCCGTTCAACTCAAAGGAATTCAGAGACTTTGCTGCAGAAGAAGGTTTCCACCACCACAGAATCACACCGCTTCATCCTAGAGCCAATGGAGAGGCAGAAAACTTCATGAAGTTGTTGAATAAGACTGAGCAAATAGCACATCTGCAAGGCAAAGATAGTGGTATAGCAGTGCAAGATATGCTAATCGGATACCGATCCACACCACATCCAGCTACCGGTGTTCCACCATACAAAGCTCTGATGAATCGAGAAGTAAGAACAAAGCTTGACTTTTCTGATAACTCACAAGACAAGTACTACAATATCATCAACAATAGAGATGCACTGTACAAATGGAAAATGAAGGAAAATGCTGAGAACAGAAACACTAAAGAACATAACTTCATTATCAGTGACTATGTTCTGTTGAAACAAATGAAGAGGAACAAGTGGTCAACCGCTTATGAGCCGTCGTTCTACGTGGTCATCAGAATAAGTGGTTCAACGGTCACAGCCAGACGGGTGACGGACGGAAGAGAAATTACCCGTGACTCGAGCCAGTTCAAACTAGTCAACGCCGTGATGGAAATGAATGAAGAATTCACTGAAGATCAACATGACTGGAGAGAAGATGTGCTACGCAATGCTTGTTCTGAAAACATTCCAACTGACAAAATCTCCACGGTCGGAGATGTTACAGACACTCCAGATGAAACGGAATCAACAATACCAGACACTCCGTTGAGACCCACAAGACCGGTGAGAAACCGGCGAAGACCAGAGTACTTAAATGACTTTGTGTGTTAGTTATATACTAGCAGCATAATGACTTCTAGTCAAAAGAGAACTTAACTGAATAATAATAGCTCTTGGAATTTGTTAGCTATTGTTCATTTAGAAATATTTAGTTGTCGAATTTTGACAATCGAAAGGTTTTCGATGATCTTAGTTTTAGTGATATTACCATTTATATCAATAATTATTTGAGAGACAATTTGTTCCAAACAGAGATTGTGGAGAAGTTAAATCTGAAATACATACAGTATTCTAGATGGTATACATTGATGATTTTATTATCTTGAGAAATTTATTCATTAGCAATAATCAGGATGAAACATCAATCTCATAGAAGGGGAGATATGTAGTATCTACTATCTAGAGCTATTGGATTTCCATATATTCTGTCTATGCTGTGTCAAGGGAGACTACTCTGTTTTTGTTATTAAAGTCTGTAGCAGAAGAACATGTCCGTGTTTATCTCGGGGTCCGAATAATAGACCAGCTATTAAACATTGGGTAATGGACAACATTTAATTCAAACTATTTTGGGAGAGAAATGGTATTGTTTCTTGGGGATTTTGAAAAGTTATTTCATGGACACAATACAGGGCTCTAGATTAACATTTTTCGTTACTTGCCCGCAGAGCTAGCGAGGGCAAGTTTTACAGGCACCAAAAAATATGTTGCCCACAGTGCAATTTAACTTGCCCCTGTACGTCGGGCATACCTTAGTCCAGAGCCCTGCAATAGTAAATGCAGAATGAACAAATTGGTGTCGTTTATGTACTAGTCTTGCTTAGAATTGAAATATATGATGTGTTGAAACATATCTGTAAAAATGTCAACAAAGAGTTGTCTCCCTTCCTATCATCAAATTTCACTGGCATGACATCATTTCAAAGTAATATTCTTATATCATTAGATAAATTAAAGTATTTTGTCTAATTAAGCAGTGGGATAATGGAGTTACACACATTTTATCTATATATTATTGTAGCCACGATTTAAAAAAATAAATAAAAATGAATATAAATAAATGATTGAGTGGTCAAGTCTACAGTAAGTAAAAATTCAAATTGAACACTTTAATAATGTAAAACCTTGAGTAATGGTTGTGTTGCAATTTCCCTTTCTTAAAAATATTGTAGTCGTGTTTAGACATTGTTACCAGTATTAATTATTTGTTTCTTTTCAAGATTATTTAAGTAAATAAATGTATCTGAGGTTTCGGCACAGCTAAGGCTATGATAGCCCAAGCTGCTTCATAACTCAGAATAAATCTGCCCAATCACCTGGCAGGTATCAGACATAGGTCAGTACCTGTGGCAGTGCGAAAGGGACTATTGCTTTTCGATGTTGGTGAAATAATGTCATTACCAGTGATAACCATATACATGCTCATTCAAAAGAGGTCAGGCTAATTTGCATAACAATGAAATGTGTTTTATTTAATTATTTATGGGAGTAATCATATTATTATTGAATCTCATCAATGTCATCTTCTACAAATATATTTATGGTTTAATGCAGCATATGTTTGCATTTATATTTTAGTTAGTATTTTAATTTTATTGATATTTTAGGTCATTGTAAGTTAGATATGTCAAAGTTCATACAGATGAGCATTGTGAGGACGAAGTTGGAATTTATATGAAATATATAATACAGAATGATATTAATAAGTAGAGAGAGAAAAAGAATACATAAATATTTATGGTTTTGACCATAAAATTACTGAATTATCCATCTGTTTTGCTATGTTTAGTAGTTTTCTTGACTATGATTGGCCATTGCATTTACAAGGCTTCAATCACTTGATGGATGTTAGCAATCTTGGAAAAGGGGATAGATACTCTTTTGTATCAATTTAGATGTAATTTAATACATTTCTCTTATTCAATAATTATTTTATTCATTCCTTTTTTTATATTCATTTGTTTCTTCTTTTTTGTTTTATGCATTCCTTCCATTTTATTAGTTTTTTTCTTTCATGCAATCATATATTTTTCATTTATTTGTTTCCTCTTTTTCATATATTCATTTTTTGTTATTCATTTGTTTATTTATTTTTATCCATTTATCCATTCATTCATTCATTCATCCATTCATCCATTTGTTCCTTTTTCATAGTTATTGCCTGGTCACCTTTAAGGCAGCAGTAGAATACATGATAACAGAAAACTTCAGCAAACTTCTCTCTTGTGATATGACTAGCCGTAATGAGGTAAGTGACAATTTCTATTGAAATCTTAAAGGCATACTATCACGGCTGATTGACCTATATAACGGACAAATGAATTTCTATCCGAGACTACTTACACTTGATTTGTACACCCAAAAGTTGTTATTTACTGATACACTTATTCCCCAACACTCGATGTTAAAAATCTTTTTCATATTTTATATGAATTACTGTTACGAACCCATAATTATCTTGTCATTGAAGCATTCAACCGATCTTATAGAAAAGTGACCGAATGTTTTTAGTTATCTCCCTTTGCATGTGTATAATAGAAGCCAATATGCATACCGCTAAACATTATTTTATCTATGCAAAATGAATGTACCGTACTTTGTTAGTTGTACCTAAGAACTAGTAAAAATATCTGTGATATTATGCCTTTAAGTGACAATTTCCATTGAAATCATAATTGATCAAACAATTGAAACTGGCTGCTAAACCTATAGTAATAACTATTATCCACCATACAGTGAAGCATAAGTCATGACATATATAATCATATTTTCCCATACAGTGAATAAAACCTGGAATGATTTTCATTGGCCAGTTAACTCAATGTTCTCACACATGTCATAAACAGGAACATACTTTTCATTAATAACATTTTACTATAAAATTACTACCGACAAATTTTGGGATTTATCATTCGTTGCCTAAATTAGTGTTCCACAAGCCATCTATTAAAATATTAATCTAGATCTAAAATTTAACCACTTCTGAGACTTCTGTAAGACATTCAAAGTCTTGTTTGAAACACCTACCAACGGTATATATATGATGTCATGTATATGACGGCACAATTAATTCTGCTCTGCAACTCAAATGCCTTATCATGAAATGTGATTATTATTTTTGTCTGAATATCCTTACTTATTCAGTGTTTGTGGCTGCTAAACATGTAGTAATAATTAATAGCCTGACTACATAGAGAACCTTCACAGGGAGTGTTAAGTTAATAGGGTTATCCTACAATAGAATAATGGGGGATGTACCTTTCAAATCTGTAACGTGTATTCGGACAGAGGTGTGACATCACTGTACTGAGTGAAAGGAAAGAATTGCACACATTTCGTGCTCACAAGATTGCGGCAAAGACTGCCCTTAGATGTGTGATGTCACTGTATTAGACACTGCGCGGTCTGCACCACCTCACTAGCGAGTACAAACCACACAGGTTCCAGACAGTCTGCGGTTTTATTTCTTTGATAAACCACTTGGCCGAAGTACTCCAAAGACTACTGCAGTGGAAGGAACTGCCCCACACTGTTGTTCTAGTGATGTTCTCTCGTGTTGCAACCTTGTCACATATGGGTGAAATATTTCTGATGCGACATTCAATCAATCTATCATATTGGATTATCAATCATACTAGTATAATTTTTCCGTTTAATTATCCAGATTAGTATTGATGATCTCATGTCGGCGACCACCTCATTGACAGTAGAGGACCCAATGAAGCCTGACAATGCGCGCAGCACAAACAACAGATCGCCAAATACTTCCAATCGTATGGACAGACAGCTGCAAAGGATCTCCAAGATTCTCAAAGAATCTGTGGATGAACTGCCAAAAGCAGAAAAGTCAAGTGCCGCACCAAAGAGTATATTTGGCTGTGAGTGTTGGGTCTAATATCAGAGTTGGTCATTGATTATTTACTAACAAGGGTCTTGTTCCGCAGAACCAATTGTAGCACTACAAGAGGCATAACTCTCAATGTCTATTTATATATATTTTTATTTTTTATTTTTTTTTTGTAATGGGGTTTATAGTCGCTTTCTAGAATCTTTCACTAACATCGCGACTTGTCAGTTTAGGGCAGGAGGAAACCCGCAACATCCGTAGCCCTGAATGTTGCAGTTCGAATTATTCAGGTTTTGAATTAAGATGGTCACCTTGCAGTGTATGAACAGGACCGTGCGACAGATTTGAATTAAGTGATTAGAGGCATTCGAATTAGTGGGGATCCACTGTATCTTTTTTATTTGTTGTTGTCTAATGTTGAAAACAAACAAATTCAATAAACTGATAGAAATGTTAAAATGTTTTATTTACAAATATTCATGTATTTTCCTATAAAAATAACAAAATAGCACTATCAGGTTAACAAACAGCTATAAAACTGATAAAGTTATCAGGGACATGTACTATATGTACTATCTCAGTCTATGGAAAAGTACAACCTGATCCAGGGCAGCCCAGTAAAATGTTGCGAGTCCAATACAACTAATAGCGGAAATATCTTGAACATTATGACTGAGATGTCATCATCTGAGGAATGTCATCCTCGTTCTTTTGACTGAAAACACTGTACCCATTTACGATTCCCGACAACTGTTGAATAATGTCCCCATACATCCGAGGCATTTTCTCACTTCCCGTCAATTCGCTGCAAATGTTCATGAGGTTTTTCTCCACGTGCTGCTTCTGCCGTTTTGGTTTGGTGTTGGCGTTGCGATTCCTCTTGTTAGCAAACCAGGCTTTGACTTGTGTAAGGGTTATCCCTCCTTCTTCGGCCATGTTGAATTTATCGTCGTCACTTGGATACGGATTGTTAAGATTTCTTTCATACCACAGTGTCATGGTCTGCACTGCCAGGGGATTGAGCTGCCTTGACCTCGTCTTGCTCTGTGATTGGCCGGAGTTCGACTCGACTTTGGGCAATGCATGTTTCAAGAGCTGGAGACTCGAGGTCACACGACTGGTTAGGTGAAGTCTTTCACGATCAAAATTATTGTGGATTCGCTGCAAGTCAATCTTTTGCTGATCGTAAGTGAGACATTTCGACATCTTGATATCGGCAACTGCCGCAACTCTCAACTTCTCGATATCCACGCACTTGTTGAAATAAAACGCCTGTAATTCCTGGACTTTCTGGTCGAGACGAAATTCACGGAACTCTGCTTGAAGACTTGCCTCTTGGACCGCATAGAAAGAAGGGTCCAGAGTGTTGGAATGGCTGGGTTTAGCAGATACGGTGGCAGAGTCCAGGACCGACTTGACGTAATCTTCGGTCTTGACAATGTCAAAGTCCAGGCATGCCTTGTTACACTCAGGAACAAGAGCAGCACGTAGATCACGGAACATTGGGTTACTGGAAAGTCTCGCCAAAGATCCGGTCGAATAAAGACTGCTGTCCAATGCCACGTCGATGATGGATGCCATGTCAAGGTGCGAGATAGCTCAACGTTTCCTGACAGATAACTCTAGATGGGTCTGAACTTGAAGAGATGTGATAGACAGACTGTGTGTGTGCCTTCTGGAAATTACAGGAACTTCAAACTATCCCAAATGTCAGTGAAGAGTACGAACTCATCGACAGCTGATGTGGCAGGACTTTAGAAGCAGCCAATCAGATTTTGAATCTAGGTGTTTCAGCCAATCAGCTTGTAGGTTTGTAGGTTTCGTCCAATCAAATTGTCAAGTCTCATGGCTTGGGACTGAGCTGAGGTGACCGCCAATCAGTCAGCAGCTCAAGCAGACTTGTTCAATGAAGCATGGTTGGTGACATGTGAGCGATCAACTGACCATGACCAAAGCCAAGGCAAGTGTAAATGTCATTAGTGAGTAACCAATTAGCTATGTCCATCTGACACTAAAACATATACCCTAATTACAGTGTCAGCACATCTGACTAGGCAGTGACATTATTTGAAATTTTAATATAAATTAATAGATTTGATATTACATAATTATTACAAACATCAAAAAGAAATATTTTCCTATTATTGCATTTACATTTATTACATTAAAATATAGTCTTCTTGGAAATTAAATACTGTATATAACATAAAATAATTTTATGCTTAAATTAAAATTTTAAAATTGTTAATGGAATCCTTAAGTAGATTTCTAAACGTTCCTTGTTGGTTTACTAGGGCTGCAGACTAACATTTCTGAGTTACTTGACCAGAGGGCTAGTCAAGCCAAGTTGCAAAGGCACCAAAGCATCTACAGTAGAACCCCTCTAATTCGAATTGCAGGGGACCATAGAATTACTTCGAATTAACCGGGTTTCGAATTAAGAGG
>JAUTBQ010154675.1:0-13483 GCA_032361185.1 Lepetodrilus ovalis | reverse complement strand
GGAACCGTTGTGAAAGCTGAAGAAGTACCAAAGAGTAAAAAACTTCTTTTACTTCAAGTGGATGTGGGCGAAGCAGAGCCTAGACAAGTAGTTGCAGGTATTAAAGAATGGTACTCTGCTGAAGATATGCTAAATACACAAGTCTGTGTCGTAGCCAATCTCAAGCCAGCAAAACTTATGGGAATGGTCAGTCAAGGTATGCTCCTTGCAGCCAAAGATGAAGATGGACTTTGTATGATACGTCCCGAGAAGCCTAAAACGGCTGGAACACCTATAGGTTAATTCAATGAAAATAGAAGATATATTAAACCTCACAGAGGGAACACTCACTAACTCGCCTAAAGTACAAGCCATTGAAGCAGCCACTGTTTTTCAATCAAAAGTAGAACATGGTGACCTCTTCTTCTCCTCTTCTCAAGAAGAGATAGACCAAGCCATAGAAAATGGGGCATATGCCATCATATATGATGATGAAAACATCGAAAGAAAAGATGATGAAATCGCATGGATAAAAGTCTCAGACATCCAACTAGCAGCTTTTAAACTCATACGTTATGTCATCATCAAAAAAGAAGCACAATTCTTTTTAATAGCAGAACATGAACTCACATTTCTGAAAATGATACTTACGCACAAAACCAACATTGACTTCATCCCCAATGATTGGCGTAAGGCATTTGAACAGATACTTAATACGGATGGGACACTTTATGTAGGTACTGACAAAGAGCTCATGAAACTTATCAAGCCTGACATTCAAAAACTTGAACGTGATGTTGATGGTTATGCAGTATTTGACACGCTATTTAAAACCACCTTTAAAGTCGGTGGTTATGTGTATCAAGAAAAAGATCTCATTCCTTTCCATTTAGAGTATCTACTGCGCGTCATTCACTTTTGTACTATAAACAATCTACCATACGATATAGAACGTCTACGATATAGTAAACATTTTACCCCTGTATTTATAGATAATCATCTAGAAAGAAAACGCTCTAGCCAAAGTGACCAAGTGGCTATCTTTACCGATAATATAGCTGATATAGTAGAGGCGCGTGAGTATATCAAACGAACCAATACATGGGTAAAAGGTATCGTCCTTACGCCACCTAAAACTAAAGTACCTGGTATCGACCGTCCTCACTGGTTTGAAAATGAAGAAGAAGTGAGAGGTATACTTAAAAATACTCTCTTTAACTATGCCTTTATCCTCAATGCAGACAAGAGCATACTCAATACCATGAAAGAAGAATATAGTCTATTTTAAACTTTATGCCTCTTTATTTTCTTTTATTTTTTAGCTATGATACACGCATTAAGCTATAAAGTTAGGGAAAGATGAAGAGGATTATTAAGTTCAAATATCGTGTATTAGTTCTTTTTATAGAAATTTCTACCCTCATAATTATTGCCTCACTCGTTTATAATTTTCTAGCAACCTCCATAAAAACAACAACATTTTACTTAACTAAATCAAACATTGAAACTCTTTTAAAAACTTTAGACAAAAATGGATATAAAACCAATACACTTGATAGCCTTGTCTTAAAGTTTATGCCTCTTCCCAAAAAAGGGTGGTATCATTTAAACACTACGAACAAAGGTAGATTCTCATTTTTCTATACTTTACATTTACAAAAAGCCAAAACTATGCAAGTAAAGCTTTATGCAGGTGAGACCTCAGTAGAGCTCACTAACCGCCTGGCTAACGACATGAAACTTGATGCCACAAAGCTTTTAGAAGTATATAAAAAGAGATCTGTATTTAAAGAGGCTGATATATTTTCAGGACGCTACACCTTAGCTAGAGAAGCAGACGAAAACACTACTATGGAATACCTATTTAATATTTCAAATGAAAAGTTAAAACAATTTTCAAAAACATACTGTAACAGAGTACCCAATGTATTGGAGTTGAAAGTACTTCTTATTATGGCTTCTATCATCCAAAAAGAGAGTAATTCAAAAAAAGAGATGCCTTATATATCATCAGTGATTTATAACAGACTAGAAAAAGGAATGAAGCTACAAATGGATGGGACATTAAACTATGGGAAGTTTGCACATACCATCGTTACTCCTGAGCGTCTCAAGACTGATGAGAGTTACTACAACACCTATAAACATAAAGGTTTGCCCCCTGCACCACTAAGTACAGTGAGTATAGAAGCACTTGAAGCTGCATACCGTCCTAAAGTAAGTAACTATCTCTTTTTTATGCTCAATAAAGACGGTTCTCATAACTTTGCTTCGACCTATAAAAAGCATATAGAAAATATACGTACCTTTAAAGCAAAATCCAAAGAGTCAAATACCACCAAGAAAAAAGATTTAAATACAAGCAAACAAGTTAAATCTTCTGTAAAATAATCATATTTTTACTATTGTCTTTTATGATTTTACATTTAAACTCTTTACAGAGTACCTCAAATGTTTTAGCCCTAAAAAATACTATATGTGTGGGGTCTTGATGGTAGTACCATTTTTTAAACGCCTCTTCAGTATTTGGATGAAATTGTGTTTGAAGCGCCAAATACCCACCATCATTTAACAAAGATACTAAGTGAGAAAAGACCTTTTTAGGCTCATGTAAATGTTCGAATACTTCTGTAGATACAATTAAGTCATATTTTTTACTATCATACGTTTTACTGGGATGATATATGGGGTCATAGTGTGTTGTATATATATTCATACTATTTAATATATTTGTGAGTATCAAGCTCTCGCCACAACCAAAATCTAAGGCAGTTTTAGCCTTTTTGATATTAGGTAAAATAAAATCAACAAAGCGATGATAATAAGCAACATATCCTTCATCTTCTTCTGAATTTGTATGCAAGTCATAACGCTTTTTTTGGCTGTCTAACTTTTGATAACACTCTGGAGACTTAAAAATGTACTCACATGCAGAACAGTGGTAATACTTTATCTTTGTTTTCTCATGTACAAATGTTTCTGTAGGTTTATCACAAATATGACAGTCCAATACGACTCCTTTAAACTGTGTTATGTTACTATTAACTCTATTAATACAAGGATTACTTTCGTATGAAAAGAAGAGACTTTATCACCACTACAGCACTCGGAGCTTCAGCTTTTGCACTCAGTGCTTGTCATAGAGCAGAAGAAAAAGAGAAACTAAGTTCTATACATGTAAACAAAGGTAAAAAAGTCACACTCAAACTAGCAACCTCATGGCCTGCACATTTCCCCATCATGGGAACAGGTGTCGATACCTTTGCTAAACGTTGTTTTGAGCTCTCTGGTGGATCACTTGAAATAAAAATATTTCCTAAAAATATCTTAGTCCCTGCCCTGCAAGTCTTTGACAGTTGTTCTGCTGCTCAAATAGATGCCTTTCACTCTGGTGTGTATTACTGGAAAGGTAAAAACCCTGCTTTTAGTATCTTTTGTGGTATGCCACTAGGACTTACCAGTGAAGAGATGATTACATGGATGAAGTTTGGTGGTGGCTACGAGCTCTGGCGTGAAATGTACGGCAAGTTTAACCTCTACCCTCTCATAGGTGGAACCACAGGCCCTCAGATGGGTGGGTGGTTTAAAAAAGAGATAAATAGCCTTGCTGACCTCAAAGGTCTTAAGATGCGTATTCCTGGGCTTGGCGGGGAAGTCATGAAGAAACTAGGCGTAAACCCAGTGTTACTCCCCGCTGGAGAAATATACACTTCCTTAGAGCGTGGAACCATAGATGCTACCGAATGGGTAGGTCCTGCTCTTGACAGCATGATGGGCTTTGCCAAAGCAGCTCCATACTACTACACAGGCTGGCACGAACCAGGGAGTATCTTAGAGATTACATTTAACAAAGCACGCTGGGAGAAACTAAGCGCTGAGCATAGAGCCATCATCACGGCTGCTAGTGAAGAGATGACCTCCACCATGCTCCAAGAGTTTAGATACAAAAATGCAAAAGCACTCCAAGAGCTACCAAAAAATGTACAAATAAAAACATTTCCTAAAGAGATGATGGATGCAGCCAAAGTAGCCCTAACAGAAGTACTCCAAGAGGAGAGCACAAAAAGTGCCGACTTCAAACGCGCCCTACAAAGCTACGAAGCTTTCGTAAAATTAAACAAACCATGGAATGACATCAGCACAAAGAACTTTTTAGAGATACGAGGCTAATGCTGTACTGTAATGCGTAGTTGTTTTGTACCTGTATTGATTATAAACTCATCAAGTTCATCTGACATAAGCGTAAGTTTGATAGTGTTATTATCTAAAAACTGTACATCTACATCTTGAGGGAACTCTATATCTGTCATCACATCATGTGCATCCACAGGACGGAAATATATCACGTAACTTTTTCTAGGTACTATCGTTAAATTATCATACAACTTTTCAACGATGTGAAACTTTTCAGTAATATTTTTTGTATAAAAATACCAAGAGTGTTTTTCTATTTTATCTTTAACCCTATAAACTATCTCTGCACGATAACGTGCATTGTATTCCAAACGTTTAAGGGTAAGATAGCGAACTGCTTGTCTGTAAAACGCTGATGTGGATCATTGGCTTTGTCCATGAGATACACATCTATTGTATTGCCTCTTTGGTCATACAGAGTAAAAGAAAGTAAGGCAATCTTTTTATAGTAGTAATCATTGAACTCTACACTAATAGGAAAACCACTTACATCATAGCTAGGCAAAGAGGCAAAGGGTCTGGTACTTCATAGTAAAAGGCGGGTGGCACTTCTTTTTGTCCCTCATATGGGTATAAGATAAGACTAGGGTTATTTTGCTTACCGTAGTTCATCGCTTCTAAGAAGTCTTTCTCTTTAATATGATGAGAGGTGTCTTTACAGCTTTTCCAGTAGCTACCTTGCCCTCTATAACTCTTTCCAGCACAAAGTCCATTTAAGTCACTGTTACCCATAAGAAATACAAAAGCACTGTTGTTGCTGTTAAACTCATCTTGAGAGGCAACCTACCCCTACTTCATTAATGCTTGTACTTAAAAATCCAAAGCGATGGTAGATTGCGGAGAAAAGTCCATCTACAGATTGTTGTGCCGTATGGTTACTGGTTGAAAGATTTTCACTCACATGTCCAGAGTTATATCCTGACTTAAAGGCACGTTCTACTGGTTTAACTGCTAAAAAATTATTATGCCCTTCTATTTCTTCATGTGTAGATTCTTTATTACTTGTAAGGTAGTGTGCATGTGCTTTGGCTGCTTTCTTTAAACTATCATTGGTTGAAAGAGTAAGCATATTCATTTTACTTCGTATGCGATTGAGGTATGATTGTGCTTCTGTTGTTTCATAGCTCACATCCATAGGCAATGCTTTTCGTAGCACCACTTCTTTAGGAGACAAGCTTAAATCAGGATCAAATATCTGCCAAGCAGCCAATCCTATAAGTAAAGCAATAAAGAGTTTCATGAGCATATTTGCACTCCATTATAAATATAAATAATCATATCAAATTTAACTTTAATATTAATACTTCTTATTCGTATACTCGAGCAAATCTTCACTTGAGAGATTATCCATCAGTTTAGAAAGATGTCTTAGAGAAAAAAGCTTCATATTGGCATCTTTTTCTTTTTTAAGTTCTGAAGAGAATTTATTTTTAGAGAAAAGCACAAAAGTTTCTACATCTAGTTCTGCCTTGGCACAATTTTCTTTGAGTTTAGTTAGTTCAGATTTGTTCATCTTTTGTTTGCCATACTTACATGTCCCTGCGAGCATTGTCCCTGACTTACGTTTAGCCAGTATGTCAATCTCTACATTTTTGTCATAGTAAGAGCCAATAGATTCTATAGCATCTCCCTCAAATTCCTCTTTTACACTAAGCTGTATGAGTTCAAGTAGCAGTTGTGTATAGATGAGTGAGCTAAAGTCACCTTTCATCCCTTCCCAACGCTTTATAAACTCACTGTAGTCACCCTCTTTTATGCTTTTATAGGTAGGTGAAACTGTAGCAAACCAAAAACGCATAAAAGGTGTCACAAAAAATAATTTATCTGATATACCATCTTTTTCATCTACAGGTTTTTCTATAGACCTATCAAAGATTAAAAAACCATCTTTGATGAGAAAATCTATCACTTCTTCACCATCTTCTCTACCAATGTTTACTTTCTTAAAGGCTGAGTGTTCTCGTCTATCTCCTGTGGCTATGGCTGTAAGCATGGCATGATATGTGGGCTTAGAGTGTGTAATCTTCGTCAAGTCACCATGTATGTAGCGATAGTTTTGAAGTACCTTATTTACGATTAGTTTATCTGAAGGCTTTGTCATATCTACAGACCAGCCCATCCCACCAAAAACTGCAAAGTACTCTACTGCCTTTTCAAAATCTGTGGCATTATTTTGAAAACAAAATGAACGAAATTGTGCAAGAAGTGAGGGGTGTTTAGACATATATTTACCTTATTTCAATAATAGAATTATACCCTAACATATTAGATAGTTAGGTTTACATTTTGATATCAATATAGAAATAAATAATGTAATGATTAATTATATTTTATCATTCGTTACACTTATGTGTTATACTTGTCGTAGGAAGGGAAAATTAAAATAGCATGTTATATTAAATCTTTAATATAGCGATATACTATTTCCCATATTGGAGTTTATGAGAAATATCAAATAAAAAGGATAAATCATGCCAAGATGTAATACAAATGATTTAACTGGTTTAGGTGATACTAGCAAACTTACTGATATATTGCCACCATTTAAAACAAAACTACCTATGCCAAAAACAATATCATTTATAAAAAATCATGATAAAGAAGATGACCATAATGAAAAAAAAGAGTGTAGTAAAACAATTAAAATAAAATTAGGTACTGCAATACTTTACAATGACCCCACAAGTGGCATTAAGATAAAAGTACCTATTTGGGGTTATGATGGAAAGTATTTAGGTCCTACCATTGAAGTAGAGAGAGACAAGCGTGCTGTCATCGACTGGGTCAATGCAGTACCAGATACATCACGTCAACCTAGCATTGCTATAAAAGCGTTATTTGAAGATATGGCTGACGAAATCATTCCTCAAAATATTTTAGGTAATCCTGCTGATTCTGAGATGACCATGGGGCATAATGCTGCAGCATACTTTTCTCCACATCAACATGGTGGGAAAACTGCTCCTGCCTATGATGGAGGTCCTGAAGATCTCATACGATACAAGCAAAATCACCTCAATCAATATGAAAACCATCAACGAGCAACGATGCTTTGGTACCATGATCATGCAATGCATACTACAAGGCTCAATGTCTATGCAGGGCTTGCAGGATTATGGATTATTAGAGATAAAGAAGAAAAACGATTAAATCTTCCTTGTGGTGACTATGAAATACCTCTTGTCATACAAGATAGAAACCTCACTACCCTCGCCGAAGACTCTGAACTTTTACATAAAGTTGAGTTTGGTGAAGGTCCCTTAGAATTCTTCGGTCCTCTTACTTTAGTCAATGGTGTCATTTGGCCTATTAAAAAAGTAAAAAGTAACTGGTACCGCTTACGTATCTTAAATGGTGCAAACTCACGCGCTTATCGTCTTATTTTCACAGAAGTGGATGATGCAGGTAACTATGTACCTTGTACCGATATTGTAGTCAAACAAGTAGGTTCTGATGGAGGTCTGATGAATGCTGTGGTTGACTTACCTAGCAATGGATTAACATTAGCACCAGCAGAACGTGTAGATCTACTGGTGGACTTTTCATCTGTAGTAGGAAAAGAGATAGTCCTTCTCAACACAGCAGAGTCTCCTTTTGCCAATGATGCACCTCCCGCAACCATTGCAGAACTTTTCCCTCCTAACCCTGCACTTGATGGGAGAAAAACACCCTACCCAGAAGTGATGATGTTTAAAGTCAGTGATAGTTGTGATGATGATGCCAACAGTGTAGACTTAACAAGACTAAACAATAAACTTTCAACTCTTAGCAGTTATGACAATGAAAAACCAAATCTTGTTGATGTGGAAAAAGTACGTACCATTGCTGTTGTTGAAAAAGCAGTTGCAACGGGTGCAGTACTTGTTTTATGGGAACTTATGCCCGTAGCTAATGTAAATGCAGAAAGTCCTATCCTTAGCGCTGGTCGTTACGTAACTCTTGATGGCATAGACTATGTCGCTGTGGCAGAACGTTACCATGACCCTGTAAGTATCATCATACCAGAGGGGAGTACGGAACGTTGGAGATTTGTAAATCTTACTGCAGATACACATCCCATGCATGTACATTTAGTACAATTTTTACCTATACTAAGACAAAATATTCTGACCGTCAATGGTACAACTATTGATAGAACACCCACGGCAACTAACTCTGTAGGTGATCAAATATTAGGTGAGACCGAAACAAGTATTGTAAATACAACACCAATCTCACTTACTACTGAACAATTAGACGATACTCAAATAAACGCTAATTTAGATGCGAATGAACAGTGTCTTAAAGATACGGTTCGGGTAAACCCTGGAGAGATGGTTGATATCATTGCACGCTTTGAAGAGCATCATGGACGATTTGTCTATCATTGTCATTTACTTGAACATGAAGACCACGATATGATGAGACAATTTATAGTCACAAGAAATGACATAGATATGATGCATATGTTACCTATCTCTGTGAGTACTTAATCAATATATACTTTCGTCCATCCTTAGTACGATGGATGAAGGTGCATGAATCCATAAAGGATAAAAAATGAAATGGCTCAATGCACTTATCGATTTTTTTACGCGTTTATTATGTAAAGACCATAAGAAAACTAAAAATATCCATAAAGCAGTAGATAGCAAAAAAAAACAAAAACATGTAAAGTCCATTGAATGTAATTTATATTTACAACCAACAGAAAATTTACAGACACCTTATCTTCAGACTGTACTCGAGACGCCAGATAAAAATATAAATACCTTAGGTACATTTGTTGGAAAAGACATAAAAAATAGCGCTATAAGACAAATGCTTATAGATATACAAGCTGATACAATTCCTCTACCATTATGGCAAATCAATCCATTTTTAACAAGTGATGAAGGTGCATTTCATGATCAGGGCTGTATCTACATCAATGAAGATTTTATCTTTAACGCAGAAGAATCAGCTAAAGATACTTGGCTACTCTTTAGAGTTATGATAGAAGAGATTGGACACTATGTGGATTATCTTCTACGTAACAAATATGATACGATTCAAGGTGATTCAAAAGGAGATGAAGGTACACGTTTTGCAGCAGATTTCATAAAGTTTAATGACTTACTGAGTAGAGATTTTTCTTTTGCTAGCTTTCAAATTATGGAAGTGGATGGGACACTTAGAGAATTTCATCCTAAGGTAATGCAAAGTAAACCTACCCAAGAAAGCAAAGCAAAAGATTTACTCTACATAGAAGACAAAAATGATGACCGTGCCGCTGTGATGCTCAATAATGGAAAACAAGTCATTGGAGAGTTTTTTAAAATAAGAGGTGGTGGTGCCATCCATGAAAACCTTACTCTTAAGGCTGCTAAGCAAGTAAATATTGTCTATGACTATAGACTTGACGAGGGGTGTGCCTGGCCTGATGTACCTTGTAACAATGAATATTCGATAGAAACATGTTACTTCAATACATGGCGAAATTTAAATAAACCTGGTACCCTAGCCTATGAAAGTCATCATGGAAAAAACCAATACTGGCACTCCATGGCTCCTACGGGGGATAACACCAATCAAGAAGTAATTGAACGTATCATTACTCAAGCTAAACAATGGTTTACCATAGGTGTGGATACAGGGATGGGAGATGGAGGGTTTTGGAACAAAACTGGTGATGATGGGCTCTTTCATATAGGGAAAATACTACATATGATTCAAGATGCTTTTTCGTCCTCACACATACAACGTAATAACAGTAATCAAATCATACAAATACAAGGTTACAATGAACAAGATGCACATAAACATGGTGAGCCAGATAAACAAGGTCACTCTAAAGGTGCTAATGATGCATTAAAATATTCTAAAAAATTACTCACTTTATATAAGGTAATTAAAGCCTGTGATAGAGAGCTCCAAACACCTAACATCTACTTACCACAGCTCGAGGCACTGCTTAGAGATGAAATATATGTGATACAATCAGATAGACGACATGTCAAAGCAGGAGGGACATTAGATGAATATGCAGGTTAAGAAAAAATGTTTGTATTAAAAATTCTTCCCATACTTATTTTTATATTACAGATTACTTCTATAGTACATCTTTATATCATAAATAAAACAGAAAATGCCCATGTACCTGTAGTATTTATTGAACTCAATATAATTGTTATAGTTAACATTATTGTATTTTTAACAATTTATTTTTTTATACATAAAATTAAACCATAATCTTTTTGGATATTACCACTTTTAATGCTAGTAATACTAATTATTTTTTTATTATTTTTTTATATACGTATGCTCTTTTAATCTAACTAATAGAATAAAAATACTCGTTGATGTACAAGCGTTTGGAGGTAGTATCCTAGGAGGCATGAGGCAACAAATTTATGCTGTGTCACTCATGGCAATTGACTTAGATAAAAACTCTGAGACACAAGGTCTTGGCATTTCTCCACAACTTGCAAATCAAATGCATAATAAATTTGGCGTACCAAAGATTTTTACATAAATATCTATATGTCTGAAATCTACTTTTACACTCAAATATACCCTCTCTTTTTTACCCATTAAAACCTATAAGTAAAGTCTATGGAAAGTGTATCTACTTCTACATCATCATTATCTATGGGTACTTCTTTTGCATAGTGTTTTGCATAGCGTAAGTGTACCAAGACATTTGAAAACTCTTTTCCCACAGTCAACAGGGTACTTCTTTTAAATGCCATAGCATGATGCTGGACTTTCAACCCCTCATTCATCACTGCAAATATACGCTCCCCTACATAAAATCCAGCACCCAAATGCCAACGCTCATAATGCATGTGTGCTTTTAAACCTAGCGTAAAGTACTCCTTTTTAGCTTTTTTGCTAAAAAAATTACTCTCTCTGTTTTGTATATAGATGTACTTTCCTAATACTGCACCCATCACAGTCACATCATCAAAGTCTCGCTTCATACCCCACTTCACATCACTCTGGTAAACATTAAAATGCTTATAATCACTAATATATTGTGTCAAACTTAATGCTTTGTATTTAAAACCCACACCATAAATATTACCCCCATCTACTTCTTTCATTAGGTTATCATTTATAGATACATATGATAACGATATGCTATTGGCTTTGTTAAGTTTATATTGGTATTTAAAACTATATTTATTCACAGACAAGTCTCTAACTACATGTGGTTTTGTTTTTGTATCTGTGTGCTCTGCATAGAGCTGAAAATGATGTAGTGCATCTTGATGATCAAGTTCCACACCATAACGTTTACCATCTTCTTTTTGTTTTGAGTTACTAAAATGTAAGTTTTCATAATTAAACTTTATATTACTTGTACCTGTATGTGCATGATGTTCTTCTACTTCTGCAACTATTTGTGTTACAATTATCATTGAAAATATTAAGATAAATTTCATCTACTTCTTACTCCTAAAATTAATATGCAAGCATAGCATACAAATAATTTAAACTTATTAAAAATATAACTATAGTTAATGCATAGGTAATATTTCTCTGACATACTTCAATTGTAATTCACTTCAAAGGAGAACAAATGAAAACAATTACAACAATATCAACAAGTCTAGCACTTGGATTAGTTTTGACTCTGACTGGATGTGGAGGAGGAAGCGATGCAACCTCTCCTAATACTGTTACCATAAAAGGTAAAGCCATAGACCCTTATTTGAGTGGCTCCAAAGTTTGTCTTGACCTCAATGCAAACAAAGTGTGTGATGTCAGTGAACCATACACTATCACCAATGAAACGGGTGACTATGCCTTGAAAATAACACAAGAGCATCATGATGCATATCATACATTATTGGTCACTGGTGGTACAGATGTTGCAACAGGTGAAGCATTTACAGGTGTGCTCACAGCAGTAAAAGAAGCCCATCAAACAGCACATAATATTACCCCACTCACCACAGCTGTTGAAGCCAGATACCAGTACTGCCAAGACCATCATTCACAGTGTCAAGAGACAGTTGCACAGATAGAAGACAATCTTGCTACCTATTTAGGGTTGACAAAAGATGAAGTCAATGCAGACATTGTAGCGCTTGCAAACAACCATAAAGAGGAAGCACTCAAAGTTGCACTTGCCATACACAATACTGCGACAACACAACATCCCCAAAAACCATATACTACCTACCAAGAAGCCGCACAAAATGGCTACACTGCAGGACATAACTGGAAAGATGATGTACAATCATCTATGCCTACCTCGTATACACTTGTGACAAATATCATGAATATCAATGAAAATATTTTAGATGTAGCCGGAAATGCTTATCAGATTGCACACCCGACAGCAACAGAAAGCCGCACAAAAGCAGAGCAAATAGCCCAATATGTACATGGGTTAGTACACAAATAAATACCTACATTTCATCATTGTTCCATCCTTCCTCCGATGGGACAATGCGACTATTATCCAAACATACCTTTCGCACTTAGCAGCGTAGCCAGAGCCACCATCACAAAAATACCAAAAAACTTTTGATAATAACTGTTATTTATCATCGTAGCGATGATGATACCTGCCACTATAGCTACAGCCAATAGTCCATAGAGAACAAACATTAACAGTACAGTATTTTGAGGAAGATGCATAGGCTTTTCATCTGGGAGCACAAAGGTTTGCAGTCCTACAGTGACTATCCAGAGGTAAAGTAGCACAGCAAAAAATGCTGTCCAAAACAAAAACTGTATTTTTCCACTTCGTATAAGCATACTTATCCCCTTTATATTAAGCCCAAAGTACCACAGTAAAGTCACCTTCCATATAGCCCTCTTTTAGCTTTACATTATTGCTAAAAGTACGACAAAGAGTCAGTATCTCATGTGGGTTCCAGTAGCTATAGGTTCCTTCACGTGCTTTGCCTTCAAGTAGGTTAAACACAAAGCCTTTTCTACTCTTTTCAAAACAACGCTGTATAAAGATGCGCGTCTCCATCTTTGTGAGTAGATTCATAGAGCCACTTGCCACATACCAGTCTGCCATGGGTATGCTCTGAGAAAGTATGTCTTTTTGCATTATTTTACAGCCTGTACGTACTTTAGCTTCTTCTACCATGGGTGCACACAGGTCTAAGCCTATATAGCTTTTAGGAAGGTTATCTTTCTCTTTCAAGTACAAGTAAAAATCACCAAACCCACACCCTGCATCCACAACACTATCTTGTTTCAAGTTGCCTATGCACGAAGTTATGGCTGAAAAACGTTTTTTCTGTGTCTGCGCACTATCCCACGCCACACCTTGTGCAGAGATACCATGTGTATCGTAGTTGTTTTGATAAAATTCTTTTTGATT
>JAUTBQ010154664.1:0-13483 GCA_032361185.1 Lepetodrilus ovalis | reverse complement strand
AACGTAAATAGTCTCAGACTGAAATTCGTTTGGTCATTATCTAGGTCTATCAACCGTGATTGTATGCCTTTAATATGATTGAAAGCAATTGCCATACTTCTTAATGGTGTGTTGGGGTTATGATTAACCCTTTGTGGTGTATTTCACAGTATATTTAATTTATGATATTTTACTAATTTCAGTCACATTGCAATGACCTACCATACATCAGTTGGATAAAATCTAGAAGGGCTCTAGAGTCTATAAAATTATGGTACAGTGTCCCCTCGATATAACACTGGTCGATACACAGCGGATTCGGATATAAGGCTGGGTCAGATGTGGATCCCATTTTTTATTTTTTTTATTAACCTTTACTATCATATAAGGCTGGTACTATAAGGCGGGGGGAAGGGGTGGGGGGTGTGTGTATGACATGGACCCCCAAATTCAGCGTTATATCGAGGGGACACTGTACTTTTGGCGAGAAACCTAATTTCAATGTTGGTCATCCAAAAGGTCATATTCTCGTTCATTCTCATATTTAATGTCACGTTCTCCTTGCATATATCCACATATGTTGGTTTGTATGTCCATGTCACGCCCATGGAAGTCTGCAATGTACACTCATCCTCTGATAATCTGACCTCCATTAAAATATCAGGTCACGTTTAGCCTGAAGCTAAGTTTTTTTTAAATATAATACCTCAATAATTTGATAGTTTCCATATCAGATCAGGAAAACAATGTAAGTTACTCAAATCCATAATTTGCCAATCTAACCAATATTTTCCTTTATTATTTAATTTTTTTTTTGTTCTAGTTATTAAATTAAAAATTAACATTTGAGCTTTAACATTAACCACAGCTGTAGTTAGCCATGGGACAGGAGTGGCAGCTGCCCCCTCAGTCGTTTTACCCGAACTATGTTATTTTTCATAAATCACGATATCACTTTGTGATTTCATTCAACTGTACCACACACTCTCCCCCCCCCTCCTTTCCCCCTGTTATCAAGTGAGCCAGAACGTTAAAATTAACAATTAACATTTGAGTCAGAAAAGAGTATGGTAGTCAAGTTCTTAGGACTACGGTCACTGTGGTTGTCAAAGGATACAGAGATTAGCTGTGAAACAATGATAAGATAAATTGTTTGATATTCCTATTTTGTAATATCACAGCATCTACAGTATCATATTGACTGACAGGTCGTTGATAACAACTTGCAGCATGCTTCAGCTGTTGTAATCTGTTGATTCTCTTGTAATCTGTTGTAATCCATTGCTGAACATTCAGAAATAATACAGGTTCCTTCTCCACAAGTCTGATGTTGCTCAAAACTGTAATTTACAGGAGGTTCCACAGATACCTTTAACATTGCAGAATTTCAAATGACCCCCCAGGACCTCCTTACAAATCGAACACTGCGTTGTAATGTGTTGTAACAGCCAGCCAGAAACATGGCAAACAGTTACACAGGCGACAGCAGAAATGTGTTTTTTTAAAATATGTTTAACCATCTCCCTCCTGGATTTGACACAGACACTGCTCTTTAGGGCATCTATGGTTGTCTGCAGCAGGGAGAGGGTTAAAGGCATACAATCGCAGTTGGTTGGCCTAAATAATGGCCCAACAAATTTCTGTCTGAGACTATTTACGTTTGATTTGTTCACCCATAAGTTGTTATTTACTGATTGCTGATGTACTTATTCCCCAACACTTGATAGTTATAATAAATTTGATATTTTATATTAATTAGTGCGACCGACTATTAATTATCTTGTCTTTGATGTATCAATTGATTTGTGTAGGAATTCTAAGAAATCAAGTCCTACCACTTTGAATTCCAGGAAAGTATAGTTGAGTTATGCCTCTTTGTATGAATATAATAGGAAAAAGAAATACAGTTTGATGACTGCTAGTAAAAAACCTTCCATTCACATTATCGTGAGTGTGCAGTGGTATTTTGTCTACCATACAGTGATGGAAAGGACAAACATGATTTAAAGTATGTCAAGTGAATGTACTTTTGCAGTTGTAGCTAGCTAAGAAATAGTTCAAAACAACCATAAATATCTGTGATTGTATGCCTTTAAACATCCTACCAGGCATGAACAATTAGGTCTTGTGAACTACTGACAGCATGCTAGTGGCAGCCAGCATTAAGTTCCAGACATATGGTTGTAGACGGCATCCAGAGACATTCCAGGCTGAGATTTCTCCCAATGTCTCAGTGCTGTAACTTGCGTAAAAACTCAAACCCAGACTCAAGTTACAGCAAACAGTCTTAGGGAGAAATCTTAGCTGTGTAAAATCTCAAAACTGAAGTTTGTTTGTGGAATGTGTGGCCTGATTACCAAACTTAACTAACATTGTAGTGTATGAATTTTCTTTCTATCTTCAGATTTGGTGCTTTTGAAGAATTTAAGAAGCATTTTGTTGATGAACGAGGAGTGTTAGCGCCGGACAAACGTTTGTTATGTGGTCTAGGTAAGCATGTCATGTCAGGCAGTCTGATCAGATTTAATAATCATCATGATTGTCAGACATTTCCACTGATTGGAACTTACTATTAAACTTACTAGCCCGAATAATTCAACAAACAGCACATAAACATGATATGATACCTTTAGCATTTGGAGAAATAGCCCCTGGCTAGCAGATCAGTGTTAATTTTGATCACTGCATTTCTACTTGTCTGACAATCGTCTACCCACAATCAACAGTCATGTGTTATGTTTCAGTTTTATTATCGTAGCAAATGGGTGAAAGATTCCTGCAACGACATTAAACTTCATAATCACTTAATCAGTTTTATTAGATAGTAATGCTATTTTGGTATTTGGATTACAAAATAAATAATATTGTGATTGATTTACTATGAGACATAAGGGCTGAGCTATTACTTACAAAGCCATGGACATTAATTAAGATCACACTATTAGATATATTCTGCAATCCAATTAAACTAATTTTATGGTACATTGTTTGTATCCCCAAATTCATGTCATAGAAATAAATTATTAATTAATTATTGCCATCAGTTTCATTGTCACCCTCATGTAACGTTGCGGTCATTTGGTTGAATGAGTCTGGGCTAAATAATGAAAATTACTTTACACCAAGTTCCAATAAACCCATGAAAATTTATGCTATGGAAATGAATTACTAGTATTAATTAATGATTAATTAATTATGGCCCTCACATAATACTGTGGTCATCTGGTTGAGCGAGTCTGGGCTATTCATGCTAGATTGTCTGCACTAGGGTATTGTGTCTCAAAGCTCTCGTATCTACTACCAGACCATAGTACTCTCTTATACACATACATGGCGATCGCGCACCTACGAGGGCTCCGTGGTCTCGGTGGATATGCATGCTTTGAGACACGATACCCTGCAATGCTGCGTGATAGATAGGTTTTCGCTAGAAGTAAATTGTCCTGTTTACAGCTAGGGCGCCCGTCGCTAATATTGCTGCACACATGCGTGCACCCACCTGGTTTCTCTAACGGGATCCCGCAGCGACGTTAAACTCCATATTCACTCACTCACTCTCTAACGGGTCGTAGTTGGTTAAAAATCAAATATGTCCATGTCCATCATTACCTTGAAGTAAAAAGAATTTTCTCCGAGAAAAACAGTGAAAATAATTTTTCTCATTTCAACATGTTCAATGACAAAACATACCTGAAACATGCAATTGACTGGCTAAAAGTAAAAGCCAAGTAAGAAACTCTTAAGTGAGATACCAAGTTAGTCTGTCGAAGCGAAACACCCTTAAAATATCCAGAAATAACCCACTCTGGCTGTACAAAGCATCAATGCTGTCAGTGGATTCCCAGAAGAGGAGCTCTGCTTATGTAATTAATGAGGATAGCTGTCACAGCCAGCATGCTTCTCCTGAGTTGGCCTTGTACATCTTGTACGCGTTTACTTCTTACTTGTATATCCACTTGTATCAGACTGGCAGCAGGAGTTGGTCTTAGTCAGCACTCTTGTGGTAGGGCTCATCAGTCCATGCTCTGTGGTAGGGCTCATCAGTCAGTGCTCTTGTGATAGGGCTCATCAGTCCATGCTCTGTGGTAGGGCTCATCAGTCCATGCTCTGTGGTAGGGCTCATCAGTCAGCGCTCTTGTGATATGGCTCATCAGTCCATGCTCTGTGGTAGGGCTCATCAGTCCGTGCTCTGTGGTAGGGCTCATCAGTCCATGCTCTGTGGTAGGGCTCATCAGTCAGTGCTCTGTGGTAGGGCTCATGCATTTGATTCCAGCACGATGGAAGGTCAAAGTCATACACACAGACTGTACTTTTGGTTTACGCGTCTCACTTGTTATGGATATGTCAATATGTTATTCGCCAAGTATGTTATCTATGTAATAAAGAATCTATCAATGGCCTTATCCGGAGTCACGAGCAAGTGTTGTATATAATATTATGTTATTTGAGTGTCATATATGATATATGTTATGTTTTGAATCTCATCGTGCATGGGTGAAATATTCCCACTGTAATGTAAAGTACTAATTCAGTCATATGTCTTGAATCATGAGTCATTTGTTATTTTTTTTATTGTGCAATGTGCATCCACCACTAAATGTATTCTTTTGTGCATTATTTAAACTTCCCTGCTGGAGGTAACCGGAGATGCCCTAAAGAACGATGTCTACCTAATCCAGCAGGGAGAGGGTTAAATTTTTCTTTGATTTACGGACTTACTCTTATGAAAAGTCAGCCATTTTATAATTAAGTGCATCATATTTGACTTCCTACCTGAACTTTTAGTATGATTCGAAAAGAAATAATCCTTTTTTAATGGCTAGCCATTATTTATACAGTACTATAGGTACAAGTATGTTGTATGATACTATTTGTGCCCCACCCAAGTCGTGCCGGTATTTTCTGAGCTTTGTAGTCCACAGTGGATGTCACGTAGTGGTGTGTAGCTGAAGATATGGATCTAAACGGGCAGTCAGCCACCGTGAGAGTTTGTTGTCGACTACTCACACAGTACATTTATATACGTACAGTGATATCTATATATCTAACAGCCAGAGGAGAGACATCACCGTTCAATATCGCCCGAATATATAGGTGAAGGTCACACCTCAGTGATTTAGGTCAACTGGGATAAATACGATACTGTGGCATTACGTTGTGTTACAAGCTGCTCTATTGTGTCTTTACTATTGCACGTGTTTCTGTGTGTCATAGGGTTTCGATGAATGACATGAGGTGTATGTTGTGTTATTTGCAATAACCCTTTTTTGGTTGCGTATTGTGTGGGCATGGGGTGGGGCTGTCAGGGTAGGGATGGATTCTGATATATGATATATTTCTGGTTAACGCTCGTGTTCAGTAAAGCGTGGCTGTTCAAGTCTCCGAATGCGACAGGCTATTTTTATTTTATTACAAGTCTTTAATACCCTGCAGTTGTTGACCATTGGTGACTAACTAGCCATGGAGTGACAGAGGGGAGAGGGTGAGGGGAGAGGGTGAGGGGAGAGGGTGAGGGTGGAAAGGGATAAGGATGGCTCTCCATTCATCTACGGAAGTGTCAATAGCTTATTTGCAGTCCTGAAACAGCTTTTGTGGTGGGCATTTTATGTTGGGTGGCAGGTTTGATCACTCACACGCACGCACGCACGCACACGCACACGCGCACGCGCACACGCACACGCACACACACACACACACACACACACACACGAGTACTAGTATATATGCAATGTCTAAAACACCCGAGACCCGAGAACGTGTGTAGAGAAATACTTCCTTGTCTGAGAGACAAAGTCTGTGTGTGTGTGTGTGTATGTGTGTGTGTGTGTGTGTGTTTGTGTGTGTGTGTGTGTGTGTGTGTTTGTGAATGAGTGATTATGGAATGTAACGTCGCTGCGGGAATCTTTCACCCATTTGCGACGATGTTTGTGTGTGTATGTGTGTGCATGTCGGTATATGTGTGTTTGCATGCGCATGTGTATATGTATGTGCGTGTATCGGTGTGTTTGGAGGTGGTGGTGGTGGTGTGTGTGTGTCTTTTGTGTGTGTGTATGTGTGCATGTGTGTACGCGTGTCTGTGCGTGCATGTCCGTATATGTATGTGTGCATGCGCGCGCGTGTGTGTGTGTGTGTGTGTGTGTGTTTGTGTTTGATTTAGTGTATGTGTGTGTGTATGTGTGTGTGTTTGTGTGTGTTTGTTATTGCAATGCACGCTGTAGTTTACGATTATATTTCATATAACGTTATTTTACATGTCTGCTTGTAACTTAAAGGAATACAATCCGTCAATCGCAGTCGCTTGACCTAGATAATGGTCAAATGAATGTGTCTGAGACTATTTACGTTTTGTTTGTAAACCCAAAAGTTGTTATTTACTGATGTACGTCTTTCCCAACATTTGGTAGTTATAGTAAATTTCATATTGTATATGAATTATTGCGTCGGATAATTAATTAGATTGCCTTTGATGCATCAACTGACCTCCCTTTTCATTCATGAATAATAGCAAACCACATTCAGGATGCCGACGGCTAGTTTGTCCATTCGACTCAACCTATCGTGTGGCTGTACATTATAGTGGAATGTTCCGTCTACCATACAGCGGCGGATTTTTGTGTTGAAGTACAAATATGATTGAATGTCAAGTTAATGTATTTTGCAAGTGTATCTAAGAACTAGTACAAAACAACCATAACTATCTAAGATTGTATGCTTTTAACAATTTACAGCAGTGTATACCCTTGTCAGTCACTGTATTCATGACCGAACCACTATCAATGCACATTTCTTGAAGAAAGACAAACACAATACGTGCCAGATATTGTATAGGCTACTGTTTTGAAACTCCATATTCACTCAATCACCGTTTTGAAAGATATTCCAACTTTGCTAATGACGTGGAAGCCATGATTGCAAGGAAACCATCCTTCCACTCTTTTTGTTTCATGATACACTCTATTAACTACCACACCGGTAAAGGGCAGGTCACAGCCGAGAAAACTAGAATCAGTTTTGTACATCTAAGTAGACAATGTTAATACAACTATATGTAGCTAAAAAAACACACCATGGAGCCATCTCAAATACCTTTTGAGATATGCTGTTTTTAAGTTCACCTTAAACGTGCAGAACCATTTTAAAATGTTAATGGACCATTTTCAACCAATCATCAATAAACCAGATAGGCCTACATGCCTCAGGGTCTGTGATTTATTTTACTGTTATTAGGACACAATAAAAACAGACATATTCCGAATGAATAGTAACAGATTTGGAAATAGAATCAAGTCGAAATCTGTGAAAAACACTACAAAATGGGCGCCAAGGCACAGACGGCCATTTTTAAGGCCTCATAACTTTCACATTTGTCATCCAAAAACTCTGAAAACACATCGGCCAGTCACCATGTATACAGCGACCCGTTAAGAATTTCTGAATTATATAGCACTAAATTGATATGGCTCTAACTTCGAAAATAAGTGATCGATTTACTTCCAATTTGCTCTCTTGTGGCCTTTGAACGTCCCTCTCAACATATGTAACTTTAATCTGACCATGTTTTAATTTGAAACACTCACATATTTAGGCTACTTACATGTCCTCACCCTCGCAACACAGAAGTAGCCTACCTGTTACGTTTAGCACTGCACTACGGCCTGAACGGGACCATAATTTCGGACCCGGGTACCCGGGAGTTGGACCCGACTCGGCCTCGAGTACTCGACAATCTGTGAATTGTTAATTTTTTTCACGTTAAGTACAAAGTCTGAAAACAACCATTCTAAATATGTACTGTAATCTCTATTTATGCTGATGAAAACAGGTATTTAGTGTTGTCCATCTCAAGCACTTGCCATAGTTTAAATGGATAGTATTATTGTAAGCCTTCCAGTGCCGTAACTACCACGTAGCTAAAAAATAAGTGCTTGCATGTACTTTGAAAATGGGGTTATTTTTGTCTGTGGATAACATTATGTATCTGAGATAAACACTGATCAGCTGAATGCATATTGACACTTATATTTTCCTACAATAAATGACTATATTATTTCTGCAAACGCAATGTAAAAATCTAGCAATAAATAACAACTAGTTTACTAACATGTCGCCCTGTCCACATAGCCAATAATCTTCCTAACGCTACATGTAACATTTCCTTTCAAGATACATCCGCGATGCATCATCAGACAGGTCCGGAAAAGCTTCCACGTCAGTATCTTTACACGCAAGTTTCCATGATACAAATTCTTATCCAAGGGCATTGACCATGTCCTCGTCCACTTCCAAGCACTGTTGGCAGGTCTTCGCAGTCTGTAGCCTTTCCGCTCTCAGGACAGTTCAGCTTCTTGGCGACTCCATCAAGTCCTGCAGCCAACATGACAGCCAGCACAATGTACGGGTTGCTCATGCCAGCTGGAAGTCTGTTCTCTAGGTGTGTTCCAGATGAGTCGTGGTTCTTGGCCCGCAGAGATGCTTCCCTGTCTTCGATTCCTCAGTAAACGTATCCCGCAGCCCAAGGTTGATGCAGTCTTCTGTAGCAGTTGATCGTTGGACAGACGAGAGCTGCGATAGCTTTGTTGTGTTTCATGATGACAGCGATCAAGTACTTGGCAGTTTCCGAGAGTTTGTCCGATGACTCGGCGTCATAGAAAGCGTTCTCCCCCGTTGCCTGCGAGAGAGAAACTGAAATAAGCTCCCGTTCCATTTCCGTCGAGGTAGAGTTTTGACTTGAAGTTTGTTTTCAGACAATTATCATCCGACATTTCCATGAGACCTTGTTTCAGGTTCACACAGCTATCAGCCGCTGTCATGCCGTATTTAGGCTTCATGATCGCTTCGAACATTCCAGATGAATAATCCGTATGTAATGTGTCCAGATCGACTCCAGATTGAAAGAGTTGGGTGTCGAAATCGAATACTAGTACATGTATTACATGCCCATGTATGTTCTGCGTGCGATGACACATATAATCCCTTCCATTGAACAGAGGCATCAACGTGTCTGCTCGCAGTAAGACTTATTCAACTTCGAAACCTGAGTATAGTTGAAATCATATATTGTCTAGTTTGGCCAGTCGTTTCATGGCTAAATATCGCGGACTAGCTTCCTGGGGAGACATATCTATTTACCATATTGGTTCACACAGAAACTCGGCTATTGTATATGTATTCTCGCCTCCCCAAGGTATATAATGGAACGTGTCCAAATCCGGAACGAGTGTCATGTTGCCATAGTGATAGTTCTTGTCATTTTGAACCACGATGACGTCACTTCCATTGCCGAAAAGCAGCATTCCAGTAGTTTACAATCAATAGAAATAGTGAATATGATGTACATATATGCATATTTTTTAAATGACACTCCGTGGATGGACGTTTATTGGTCCTGGGTTTGTCTAATAGTCTTCTATAGTATGTATATACATTGTAACAATGTATGTTTGTTTAGCTTATTTAAGTTCTGGGACCTATTATCGAAACGTTCTTATTCGATCGTATGACAATCTTAAAGGATGCCTATTACACGTGCTATGTATGTACGTTCTTAGGCTAAGAAGATCGTAAGAACGTTTCGAGCCTAGTCCCTAGTAATATTCTATATGTCTGCTTGAGTATCAGGCTTATAATACAAACACTGGTAAAGTTGACTCCCGATCTTGAATTTCAATGTAATAGAATAGTTGCACTTATACAGGTTATATATATGAACATATTATTAGAAATAGCTTGCAATATTTCCATGATTTCCGTGTTAGATAGTATATAGTTATTTTAGTTAAACTACCGTGTTTACGATCAATACAACATGTCTACTACGTACTTGGATAAAGCTTGGACCCATATCAGGACCATATTAAATAAAAACGTAAAAGTTCACTTTCGATCTTGTATGTCAGTGTATTTAATATACAAATATATAATCCTACATTTAGCTCGCAATATGTCCATGCTTTCCGTGTGTCATATATTAGAGGTAATGAAGAACGAACATGAATACAACATGAGTATGAATACAACATGAGTATGAATACAACATGTATATGAATACAACATGAGTATGAATACAACATGAATATGAATACAACATGAGTATGAATACAACATGAATATGAATACAACATGAGTATTAATACAACATGAATATGAATACAACATGAGTATTAATACAACATGAGTATGAATACAACATGAGTATGAATACAACATGAATATGAATACAACATGAGTATTAATACAACATGTATACTAGGACAACCAAGTACTTGGGTTCAGCTTGGAACCAACCTTTACCTTGAAACACGTCCACTCCCGTTTCCAAATACTTGGCTGTATTTCTACTTGGAGCTATCACTCCATGATTCCTGCAATTCAAGTCGGAAACGGAGAATCGGATATAGTCATACTTGGAAATTTCATCTCGTATCTTCTCCAAAGTATTATCAGTCATATCAATTGTGGACAGACAAGGACTCGAACCTGTGAAGCAATCAACTATGATGGCGAGCGCGACACAAATAATATACAACTGTCGGTCAAGGATGTCGACCAACAGGAACCAAGATGCGTCCAGTCAGAGGTGATGGTCCACCTAAATATAAATATTTGAGGCAATGTTACAAAGGAGTGTCCCATCAAACACGGAGTTGTTACTGTTTCAGACGTGAAAAAAAATCCGGTCGCGTGGATATATCAATACAATTGTATTTGGTACCTATTGTACTTGCTTGAACAGCATTCAGTGTAGGGTAGCATAGCTTCTGGGCTATGTATGTAGTATAGTTAGATTAATAATGTGTGTGTGTGTGTGTGTGTGTGTGTGTGTGTGTGTGTGTGTTTGTTTGTGTTTGTGTGTGTGTGTGTGTGTGTGTGTGTGTGTGTGTGTGTGTGTGTGTGTGTGTGTGTGTGTGAACACACTGTCACCTAGACAGGGCCTGTACAGAATTTGCAGTAGTTGAAAGCAGGAAAGTATATTGAACATCCAGTGAATACATTATAATAACAGTGACACATGATATATACATGGCTACATATTAATCTATGAAATATTCTTTAAACATGTGTTTTAAGCTAGCTTTTGAAGGAGTTGCATTTAGTGTCGTTCTGTAGTGTTTACGGCAATGAGTTCCAGAGTTGTATGACACGGACATGTATGACACCTGTTGCTCGCCGACATTCACGCCCTTTAATGTAGCAATATCATTGGATACCAGTGGTTACTAGTAGTCGTCTAGACTAGAGGTAACGTGTCTAACCATACACATTGCACGACTGGACGGTCCTGTCGCGTCGTAGCTGCTTTACTTCACATCATACGAGAAGACATATCTACTGCCATTAGCAAGCTCCGATGTACGTGACAGGTGAATTGCATTCTGTAGCATAAACTAAATCCCGTGAATTTTACTATATCTATTAGTCAACAGTAGCATCATACATGTAGCACATTGCAAATGAGCCGTTCATAATTAACCAATCAGAGAGGTCGAAAAGCGTTAGCTCGTTTAGGATAACATTGTTGTTCACACGTCAAGTAATATCTCTATTTAATGTGCAATATGCAACACATCGATGCATGATGATGCAATAATACCCATTAATATATTTTGTATATAAAGTCTTCTAGTATTTAATAATGTGCATAGTTTTAACCGTCGCTCACAATTCTTAAGAATGGCCATGATACTTTTACTTAATTACTGTGTATATTTTATGTGTGTAATATGTGTATCCATGGGTGAGACTAAAATAAAATATCTGTCTGTCTGTCTATCTCCTGTGGGAGCCAGTATTGGGTGATAAATTGGAATACACCGAAGTCACGTTGTATGGAGACGTTGTGCTAGCACTGCGTTCATATCTAACTCCAATTTCTTTTTAAGACGTTCTGATTACCCTTTCGCAGGGTTGTCTTTATCGTGGAATAATCGGGTTTAATACTACTCCATTGTTGCAACGTGCTACTTCTACCAGGGCATTGGGAATATCAATCTGAGCTTATATTTCTATTTACAGGAGTTAATGTGGCATCTTGTTAAGTCGACAGACGACTTTGCAGTCTTCGAAGCAAAGAATACGATACAAGTGCATTGAGTACGACCATTTACAAGTTTAACACAACTCTAGGTGTATGTATGTGTGTGTGTATACCTAGAGTTGTGTTAATATATAGGTATATGATCTTATCTTCGCCAACAACAAATTAGACCAGTAGATATTTTGGAACTTTTTAGTGGGACATTATACAAGCTTTATGTTGTTGTTATTTATTATTATTTATTTATTTCTAACCTATTAAGGCACACACAGTTGGAGCGTTTATTCTATATTAAGACTTCTAACCACATGGCGAAAGTAAACACATTGTGATAGGGAATGTATTCATTTAAAGAGAACAACTTAGGGAATTCGATTCGATTCAATCCGATTTCATCACGTACATTCTCACTGTCTCTCGAATCGGCTTGAAATCCTCCATTATGCTGTTTACTACTGTATTGGGCGTAAAAGTACTAAAGCTAATAATAATAACGGCGACCCTTTTTAAGCACGCAAAGCGAGAAGACTTCGAAAATTCATGTTAGTCTTTCATGTGTCCTTGGTAGCGCAGTTGCCATGAAAGTAGCATTCACTTGATGGAGTCTTCTGTAACGTAGGATGGACGAAGGGCCGTCTTAATCATCCTCGCACCCCATAGGTATTTATTACGTTAGCACTTCACGGTACCCATGGCTCACATCTAGGGTAAAACACGCGCAAGCAGTTTACAGGAACTATAAATAAAACAATGATAACATCTGTTTCATTGGATACCTATTTACGGCGTTTTGATCAGGAAAATGGTTTCATTGGTTGGCGTTTTCCGCAGGTATTCACATAGATGTGAGCCAGGGGTACCGTGCAGTGTTAACGTAACAAGTACGTCTGGGGTGAGGGATGCGTCTTATTACGAGGACGTATATGGACAACTGAATACGCGTAGTGGACGCGCAGTACACATGGACGGAGTCGTCACCCAGTTGTTGCTACTTTATAATCGTTACTACTACTACTACTACTACTGAGTGATTATGGAGTTTAACGTCGCTGCGGGAATTTTTCACCCATTCGCGACGAACTACTACTACTACCACTACTACTATTGCTACTACTACTACTACTACTACTACTACTACTACTACTATGTCACTGAGTTGTTGCTACTTTATAATAGGCCTGAAACGGGTAGGAAATTTGGTACTCGAGTACTCACGTTGAATTAATCGACGAGTGCTCGAGTACTTGCCTGCAAGTGTTGTCTGCATCTTCATTGATAATTGGGATGTGTTTCATTCGGATTTCATCTTTTTGTTGCCATGTTTCAACATCAAACGGTTCCTTATGGTCGAGGTGCATATTTCAAAAGGACAGCTGAACAGACCACATAACAATTTGCATTTAGTTTTCAACTTATCTTCCGAAAATTCGAAATGGGACTGTTGTCTGCCATTGTTCATTACAATGGGGA
>JAUTBQ010154653.1:0-13484 GCA_032361185.1 Lepetodrilus ovalis | reverse complement strand
TAAGTAGGGATATTCGGACAAAAACATCGAATTAAGTCGGGCGGTAGTTGAAATTCCGTATTTCAGCCATGAAATAGCAAGGTCGTTTGCCACGGTTGAATTGAATTAACTGACCAATGAAAATTGTTCCAGGTGTTATGCACAATACGGGGAAATATGAAAATGTTATATCATGACTTATGCTTCACTGTATGGTGGATAAAGGAGAATTATGTCCCCTTGCATTAATATAAACATGATAAAGAAGGATGAAGAACTAAAATTGTTGAGGTTGTTGAAATTTAATTTTGCCTACCGTTCAGCGGTAGAAAGGTTTTTGGAAGTACAAACATGATTAGATATATGTCAAGTGAATGTACATGATGTCTAAAATGTTATTACTTTAATTTTATTTAAAAAAAAATTTTGGCCAGCTTTTGATGGAATTGAGATCCATTCTTCCCTGATTGTCAATAAAGCCGAAGGGAAACAACTCCAACCATCTTTGACATCGGAGGACGCAGCTGGGCCACTGGTAGGTGCCATTGCCAGAGGAAGAAATGAAGCAATATTTAATAAATGTTCTCCAGGGGCCTGTTGCACGACACTATTGTAGTGCTACAATAGTTGTAACTGGGTTCAATAGAAAGTGTTGACCTTACAATTAGTTATAGCCTACAAGAGTGTCATGCAACAGGCCCCAGAAAACATACATAGATACACAATTATGACATGTCAACATTTTAGCATTGATGAATCCTAATGTCCCCTCGATATAAGGCTGAATTTGGGGTCCATGACATACCCTGCCTTACAGTACCAGTGTTATAGTACAGGTAAATAACAAAAATAAAAATGGGATCCACATCTGACCCAGCCTTATATCCGAATCTGCTGTGTATCAAACTGTGTTATAACGAGGGGACACTATAATATATTTTAATTCCGCTCTTCTTATAAGTATCATCTACCATGTCTACTGTATGGTCTATACCCATGTATACCTATATATATATATTTTTTATTTTTTTTTTTTAATGGGGTTTATAGTCACTTTCTAGAATCTTTCACTAACATCACAACTTCTCATACTGACTATGATGTACAGTACAGTAACATTTTATGAAATATAGAAAATTGTATTTTCTTCTACGGTAAAATATTTCCACATGTATTACACACTTGCTTGTAGGGCACAGTGACATTTTTAAATGTAAACTTTGAGCCTCAATTAACATGCAAATATTGAATTTTCTTTTAATACTAGTATGTCATAGCATTACATATGTTTTTTACAGGTGGACCGAGCTTGCTCCAAATGCGGACACGAAGGAATGACGTACACAACGCGACAGACTCGATCAGCCGATGAGGGACAAACTGTCTTCTTCAGTTGCCCTAATTGCAAGTAAGATAATCCTTCTGACCTGTGCCACATTGTCAGCATTTGCTATTATCCTCAACACAATAAATTAAGGGCCAGCAGATATGTTGTGGGAAGCTTAGTACCAAATATGGTGCTCACCTTGAGGAACCTGGTGCCATATTTCTTCATATAATTATTCTTGAAAAATACCCATTACTTGTAAACATTTGGAAATGCTTCATATAAAGCAAAATTTATATACCCAAAAATTACTAGCATTTTTTCAGTGTCGAACATTGAAAATATGTTTTCATCTGTAATGGCATCTGTCCTGGCTCAAACTTGATATTCGAGTTTGTATTAGGTCTTCTCAATTAGTCCGATTTCGGCTAGCCTCTTTGAAAGATACTGGTGCATTGTCATGCGACAGCGAGAGTGCAAAGAAAGCAAACCAGCTCAACTTGGCTCAGTCTACTCAGTACTACATGGTTTCTGTTCAGTGGATATGCGCCGGTATCTAGTCGAGATGCACCGGCCACCAGATGCCGGCACACTTCAGCTAGATACTTGCCGGGTCGCTTCTCAAATAAAACGACCAGGGGTCCAGACTAACACTTTGAGTTACTTGCCTGCAGGGCTAGTCAGAGCAAGTTGTAAAAGCACCAAAGCATCTATATGTTAAAAAATAGGTTGGCCGCAGTGCAATTTAACTTGCCCCTGTACGTCGGATATACCTTAGTCCAGAGTCCTGCGCTCAAGTACCGTAAGCTGAGCATGCCAAACCTAGCCGGCTTCACCAAAAGAAACGCCACTACGGTCTTCAGATTCTGCCTCTAGCATCACGTGACCATGCCTCAAGGTCATGTCAATCTTATAGAAAGACTTGCCATGTGATTATTCATTCAAAGTGTTTTTTTTCATTTCTCTTTCCAGGAATCAAGAAATTGAGTACTCTTGATGCAGTGAACACTCCTCTGGAGATGGCTACAGTGTTTAATTTAACCTTTTCAAGTCCTTTTGTCTGCTGGGGACAACCTGATATGCCTGACTGACATACCTATGACTGAATAATCCAGCATGGACATAAAGGACAGATGGATTCCTCCATGTGTGTGTATAAATGCTGCTATCTGAGATGTTATTACTCCCAAGGGCAGGAACCAAGATTACAAAACTAATTTTTTCTTTGTATTTTTTATATATTTTTTTTGTAATTGGTGTTTATAATTGCTTTCTAGAATCATTAACTAATATCACGACTTGTATAAACTCAGGCTCAACTCAAGGTTTTGTTCACAAATCTCCATATGAAATATTAAATCGTACTCAAAATATTTCGGAATTTCGAGGCCTGATCAGGTTGGGGTAACCCTCATTTCAAGATGACCCTCATTTCCCTACCCTCATCAGGGTTCTATCTACATTAACCTTTTGAGGCACCTGTCCCCTATCGTACATGTAACTGTAGATAAAAGGCTTGTTAATCTGGGCTGATGCACATGTCCGCCTGTGGATCATGCCTGTCCCGGACAAGCAGACAATCCTTACTGTCAAACTCTGATGATGAGGTTGCTTCAAGAACATGCGTCAATCAGATTTGCTTTTGTCAGCGTATATTTTGTCCAAATTGCTTAAAATATCCGAAGGATAACAAACTAATGTCTAAAAATTTATGATCTATATTTATTCACAACTAATGTAATAATAGACAATGCTCTAAACATAAACGTTGAAATAAATATTTAGCACTGAACAGATTTACAAAATAAAACTGCATGAATAAATTAAATATACTTGTTACATTGTAAGACTTAGTCCATTTGATCTTTAGGTTTGTCCTATGACTCTCCTTGGATATAATGTATTCATATGAATCGGTACACTTGGTATAATGAAAGTTTGGGTACAGTGTCCCCTCGATAGAACGCTGAAGTTGGGGTCCATGACATATCCTCCGCCTTATACAATATTACAGGGAAATAACAAAAATAAAAATGGGATCCCTATCTGACCCTGCATTATATCCGAATCCGCTGGTATTATATTGAGGGTCCACTGTAATGTATTCCTATGCTTATGTACACTTGGTATAATGCTATAGTATCTAGCCATCATATTCCTACGCCATTAACCCTATCCTTGCCGAATTAGGCACTGGCACCGTTCTTTCGATCATCTCGAGTTGCTTTTAGCATGGAGAGTGTTAAAGGCATAGGTAAATAACAAAATAATCTCATTTGGATAAAGTACACGTTCTAGCACCTGAGGTCATTAACCACATCACCAGGCTGGAGGCAACTGCAGATGCCCCTGGTCTTTGCTCGATACAGCAGGGAGAGGGCTGAGAGTTTTCGTAGATTTATTTCAATTTTTATTTCTGAAAAGTCGAAAAACTAAAAGTCTAATGTCTTATTAGACTTTTAGTTTTTCCTCTTTTCCACTTTAAACCCAAGAATTCCTGCTTATTACAGCACACTATTTTATTGATCATGTGATATTTGACAGGCTTGCCAACGTTGAACTCGGTACCTTTCGCTCCTAAGTCCAACGTTCTACCACTGCGCTACATTCGTAGTTTTGTGTAGGAACATCTAAAGCATGAAAGGAATGGCAAAAATTCATTTGATATTTTGCTATGAAATTATTCAGTCAGCCACTACTTTGCAGAAAAGTAGCGTAGTGTTATGTAGTGAAATGTAGTGCAGCCTGAAGACAGCCTTCGATAGCATTTGCATCGTACTGGGTGCACATTTCCTGTTGCCAACTAACAAAATTAGCACGATTAAATCGTCTATTAATAAACACTTGTATCTATCAACGTTCTAATGTATATATATATTTATCTATCAAAGTTAAGTACATTTAACTGCACAATACCTAGATATGTAAACATGATTGTTGCAAACAGCAATGGAGAAGAATTTATCAGCAAGATTTTTTAGCGTTTATAAATTGATCATCTGAACATTAGCATGATTATTTTGTGGGGAATATGATTCTAGGAGTATATTTCGATTTTTTTTTATTTTTAAATAACTAAAATATATTTGCATGCCTCAGAATGTGCCAATTTAGTGGAATAACTATCATGTCTAATGTTCATTATTTTTACTTTTAAAATGTCAAATACAGTTACTTGCACCAAAAACGAGACATCTACTGATGCCATATTTTTGTTTCCTCTCCAACGCCCCGAGATGTTTTAATCAGAAAACGAAGTATCAGATTCATAACAGATACAATAAGAAAAATGACCAACAACAGCACCTAACATTCCAAGAATATCAATAGAAACTTGGTAAAATCTAGGATTAATCTATCCATCACTTTTAAAAATGTTCAGACAGCGATAGCAAACCTCCCAATTATGGTTTTTCTTTTGTAACATTATTTTGAAAACTTTATGATGATTGTTAATATTACATGACATGTTCCCCCAAAAAGAATGACTTTATAGAATTTATATAAAAATACGCTGCATATGATAAATTTCACGAAACAAGATAATCTGTAAGTCTTTTAAATACAGAAAAAAAACGAAAGTTAAGTAAAATCATGATATTTTCCAAATGGATATATGGCACTGTCTGGTTAGCATTAATATATCCTCTAAATATACCACTAATTTCCATGATTATAATTCTAACACAAAAACAAACAAATTGGTCAATAATAAACACTGACAAAAATTGTTTTAAGCTTGATCTTTGGTAATTGAAAGAATAAAACTAATTTGCAGAGAAACCATGTCTATAATTATGAATACATGTTTATCACATATCACCAAAGTATTACTACTGCCGAACTCAATCACAACAATAAATATTATGTACAACTAATATCACAGCATTGAATGCAAACATACATACATAAACAACAGATATTCCAAGACAATAATATCTGAAACAAGACGAAAGCTAATGAAGAATTATCGTTGATATTTAGCTAAGCTTACTACTACGAATTGAAAAGATGTGTACTTATTCTCTTGTAGCTGATCTTAAGAAAATAGTACTGGATGTTGAACATACATATCACAGAATTTGAATACGTCCTTCACCTTGTCTTTAACCTTCTTCGTGTTGGAGACACACAGACAGCCATCCTTGTGATTAATCCAGCAAGGAGAAGGTAAACCAATTGAAATGTGAATGAACAGGAAATACTGCATTTTTGGAGACGTGTGCAAAAGAAAACGTAACAAACAAACTAGACATAATACTATCAATATTAACATGACTGTCACACAGTTCGTTGTCAATGAAAGCTGCCTTAGATGCCTACTAGAGCGATGTCTGATGGCCATGTTAGAGAGCTGTTGTCACTGTAGAGCTGTCTATGGTGGCCACTGTAGAGGTGTACATATGTCATAGAACTGTCTGGTGGCCACTGTAGAGAGCTGTCTGTGATGGAAACTTTATAGCTGTCTGTGATGGTCACTGTAGAGCTGTCTATGATAGCCAATGTAAATAACTGTATGTGGTCTCCATGTTGTAGAGCCGTCTTTGATGTGATGGCCACTGTAGAGCTGTCTGTGATGGTCACTGTAGAGCTGTCTCCGTGATGGCCGCTCTATAGCTCTCTCCGTGATGGCCACTGTAGAGCTGTCTGTGATGGCCACTGTAGAGCTGTCTGTGATGGCCACTGTAGAGCTGTCTGTGATGGCCGCTCTATAGCTCTCTCTGTGATGGTCACTGTAGAGCTGTCTGTGATGGTCACTGTAGAGCTGTGTGATGGCCGCTCTATAGCTCTCTCTGTGATGGTCACTGAATGATACATACAGTACTGGGTTTCTGGGTCTTGCTGCCATTTGCCATATGCATAGCTCGCTTCTTGTTACCTGGAAAACAAACATTAAGACATTTGTTTTCTGAATAAATTAAAATTAGGATAGGTTTTTAATTTGAAATTTAGTTTACAAAATGGCAAAATAAATTAAAATTAGGATAGGTTTTTAATTTGAAATTTAGTTTACAAAATGGCAACACTGTCAAGTTCTAGTTTAATTATTTTTGTACATGCTTTCAGACAGAAATAATAATTGCGTAATTTGGTATCTATATATCAATCACAAGGATTGTTCACACTACCATCAAGGTAAAATAAAGCCTTAGAAGTGAATATTGCAATGATAAAGAAAGTGGGTTACCTTCTATGTAGACCGATCTGTCGAACTGTCCTCCAGATAGATGTAGCCTGAAACACAATAGATGATATTTGTCAAGTTTTTACTCCCCAAGGCATCGAGACATTACTTTTGGAAACTTCATGGCACAAATAATGATACAAATACCAAATGTTTACAAATAACATGAATTTCTACTGGCCCTTAGGATACCTTTAGCATTGTGAGAAATGGCCGGACCAGCGGTAATTTCAAACGCTAGTCTTGACTTGAATACAATATTATTGGGAATTGTCGTGGTGTATGTATCGAACACTAATGGGCCGAAAGCATAGGGTGGAACAACCAGAAAGGAATGCCACTTGGTGTGGAGGCAACCTACCCTTCCTTCCCTGGTTTAATTCCAGTTTCATAAATGGCGAAGACTGGCTTGTGATCAGAATCTTTCGTTGACATGACCGAGTCGTAGTCGATACACTGCACCCAATTCTTCTTCCGACATCGAAACAAGATACGATCCTATAGAATATCAAGACAAGTATTAGACATAACTTGTGTGGACCATAAAATGTGGATATTGGAGGATTTAATTTTAAAATTCTTTTTTTTACACCTCTCCAAACTGGAGGCAACCACAGATGCCTTAAAGAGGTGTGACAGTACATAATCCAGCATGGAGAGGGTTAATATAGTACTGTATCAAACCAAGACTGTTGAACATGTGTACAAAACTTATCAATTCAAACATTTCAAACCTTTTAACAACTTATAAAAATGGTTTTATATTTAACAATATTACTTAACATTCAGAATATAATGCAGCATACTTGATGTGGCTAAATTGACAAATATTATATAATATACATCCTTGCACATTTAGCATCTTGTAGGGCTGCTGAATGAGTGTGCAGATTTCGACAAACGACTTCCAATTCTCTATTTTGAACGCAATTTTCATCAAGCAGGACATCTTTGTTCTGTCGATTTTGAACAATTTATTTTGTATTTGAAGTCGTTTATATGCAGTGATAAATAGGAGAATGATTAAATTTAATTAACGTGCTAAAATTGAATCCAAATTGTGTGTGAACATTTTGTGAAAGTCGTCGAAACATCAAACTACTACTAACAAATTTTAAAATTATTTTATGACTTTAAACATGTTCTAGTGTTCTATTTGTGTAAATATACTATTACATTTAATATCGATACACCATGACCTAATAAGGTGATTATCATCAACAACATGTATCGGAGTTGCCACTCGCGTTCAAGGTAAAGTTGACATTGTCGTGTCTGTGCAATCATATTGAGTTTTCAGTATTTTTCCTTCGTAACATAATCATCTATTAATGTCAAGTAATCAAAGTTGAATTCCTATATGAATTAGGAAAATGCATAGACGTAAAGATACTGACCATCAGTTTGGTGTCTAGATAGAAGCACGGAAGTTGCGCATGTCGCTACTAAAACAATTTCATTCCTATTTATAGCCTATCTGTGGAAGCATGCTTATCAGCTTATCGTTACAAGTTTACTAATTTCTAAATCTACGCCAACTATACGTACGGTATAGGATGGAATCCGTGACTTGACGGTGTCATAGGTATCGGTTTGTGGATCAAACTTATAGGTGGGTCGGAAGTTGATTCTACCTTCCTGGAAACCTTGAAAGATTTTACCTGCAAAATAAACAACCCACACATTAAAGTGATGTATTCTCTATATATGTACATGCACAGCTAGTTATTTAAATATAAATAAAATACAGAACAATGAGTACAGGGCTAGAAGGACTATGTGAACTGTGCATATGGGGAGGTAAGCCACATGGTCCATACTTGGTTATCTCCCCCTGACTAACTAAACCAATGGAATATCGGAGATCAATGTCCAGGTTTTGTCCGTGGAGAGGGGTGGTGGAGGCAGGAGAATGACGTCATCCAAGTTGGCTGCAACTATGGTCCTTCTTATGATCTTCTTAACATTATCTTATGCTCGTAAGTACATTTTGTGTAGTGCGGACTGTAACAAAATGGTGTGTTATTTGCGTTCATTCGTTACAGTATAAACAAGATAGGATCAACCAAATATGGACACATTTATCTGATATCACAAATTCTCCTTCACTTTTTTGTTCCATTCACGGTCTTGGAGAATCGTAAAATTCACAAATCCTGGAGACCGAAAGGAACACCTCCGTAGTGACATGCAACAAACTATTTAAAATGTATTTTCCTGCACATAAATTGGTAAAAATATATTTATAAGACTACATGCACAATGAAAATTCCCAACTCAACTGAACAAGTGCATCGTCACAGCCTACAATAGTTGCAATTTTGCAGTTAACTGGAATTACCCCCAATGTCAAAAGTATTGTACAGATTGTTTACCCATCCTCATTTTTTGCTGAATAAAAATATGTTTAAATCAAATCAAAACTATCCTATATGCTAGAAGAAATATAATAAATCTTTAAACAAAATATTAATTGCTATTTTGGGGGGGCTAGGTCTCAATCACATTTCCTAAACTAGTAGACATTTGTACTTGTCACCAAAAAATAATGTTTCGTAAAAATTACAATTTTGTATTTGGGCCGATAGTCACTGAAGGCTAGGTTTCGGCTGTGCGTTATTTTTTAACAAACGAGCTGCATGGAGACAATACAGTGTCCCCTCAATATAATGCTTAAGTTAAGGTCCATGACATCCCCCCCGCCTAATAGTACCCACCTTATACGATATTTTTTACAGGGAAATAACAAAAATGAAAATGGGATCCACGTCTGACCCCGCCTTATATCCGAATCCGCTGTGTATCGGACCGTGCTATATCGAGGGTGCACTGTACCTTCCACCATGAACTTTGACAGCTGGTCTCCCCGCAGCAGGTTCTCGTAGTTCTTGAAAGGCTGGTCCTCGATGTGATCCACCATCCCCTCCACGGCCGTCTTCTTCCGTTCGATCCGGAAGTTCAGGTCTCCGCTGAAGAACACGCTGTCGAAGTTGGTGGTCACGTCGTCTGTGAAGCGAGCCGAGAGTCTTAGATTAGCATTGTCAGACAAGAGTTGGAAGTTTTTTAGACGATTTTTTATATATTATTTCGCTTCATATTGTCCATTCGTAACAGGAGGAAACGTCAGAAATGTTATCCTAGATTATTTTTTAAAAATTATTTCTCAATAAACTCAAAGGAACTGTTTCCATCTTTGAGGTAAGCAATCAAAATTCCAATTCTTGGAGAAAATAGTCGCAGAAATTGTAAGTATGGTAGGCGTGACTTGCCAGATCTCTGCGATGAAGTTCCAGAAGATGAGGATTTAGGAAGTTTTATTCCCTGGATTATCTTAGAGTAGTCCATCAGACGTCGCTCCTTCTTGCTCAAATCGGCTGGGGGAAAAAACCCAAAGTTTTATTATTATGCGATGAAAAACAATTGCCATGAAAATATCAGAAATCACCCAGCAAACCCTTTTTAAAAAAATATCCAAACCCAGCAAAATATATGTAATAATGCAGCGCCTCGAGCACTGTTTTAAATGATGGGTTTAGGGGCATTATTAATATGCTTATTATTATTATTAAGGTATATGTCAGTATTTACACATCAGTGTTTATATTAAGTTGGCTGATGATCTCTACAGTCAAAGGGGCATAACTCTGGAATTCTGAAAAATCTTGTTTCCATTTAAATATTGACGACTGACTTTCGTCGCCTATGGGTGAAATATTCCCGCTGCGACGTAAAGCAATAATTCATTCATTATGATAACTTAACTTGGGGAGTTAACATTCACAGGGGGGGGGGGGGGGTGGATATGACAGGACATTATACTTACAGGCAAAATGGCAGTTGAGGAAGAGATACGATGATCCGAAAATGGAAAAAGAACATGCGATGCTCCCTTTCGTTCTCACCATGGTCATGGCTCTTGTTGTGACGAAATCATCTTCAGGCACTGAAATAAAAATACATAATTATCAAAATCCACATACAGTATACAGTCAACCCACGTTTATCAGGAAGGCTGTGTCCCCGGTAAAATCTTGCAAATAACTTAATTGCCGGAACTCTTGTTTCTATATATAGGAAGACATGTGGTTTGCAGTAAATTTATTTTATTTTATTTTGTAATGGGGTTTATAGTCGCTTTCTAGAATCTTTCACTAACATCACAACTTATCAGTTTAGGGCAGGAGGAAACCCGCAATATCCATAGTGCTGAATGTTGCAGTAAACCTGCGAGCACCGGCTGGTACTGACAAACCAAGGATGATATCTGTATTGCCACTCTACAGACAGTGCATCCTATCATATCGCGTCAGAAATGTAACTTCTGCGAGCATTGATGCCGGGCTTCCCTGGGTGGGATTAGAACTCGGGACCTTTGGCTCTGAAGTCCAACGTTCTACCACTGCACTACCACCTGCCTCTTCATTGAATTAAAAGTACAGCATGAAATCCATATTGGCTAAGAGTTGACGGGTAATTGGATAAACTGTTATTATTGAGATTATAACGGGGTATGACTGTATAACATAATGATGAGAAAAATCTGCTTTTATCGATAAAGAAATATATCTACCTTCAGGCCTGGCTGTAGAGAACACTTTGTAGAAATCTCGCTTTTTACACTTGGGCTGTGATATGATGAACTTCCTAGCCTGGAAGACATGTTTTAAGAATAATTAAATCACATCTAGGGCTCTTCCTGCTATAGACTGATATCCTTCGATATCAATTAAATAATTTTGAAAGAGAATTATGAAATTTTGAAAAGGTTTGGCTACTTACATCTCCACTGACCATCTTTGCAATGAACTCGTCGCTGGGCGTGCCTGTTAACTGTAGAATCTTGTTCAACTGATCAATGTCTGGAGTTCTCAGTAAAGGGAGATAATAATCATGTTTTTCAAAATGGTGAAATTATAGACCAATTTTTCAAAAATGTGTAACAGTAATACCTGTTCATGTACTTTGCAGTTGTAGCTAATATAAGAACTAGTCCAAAACCTCATTGGAATTTCATAAAAACAGAAAACTTAATTAAAAAATAAACATGTGATCTATGAGTGATATTCATGCACAAGGTAGTGACAAGGCAATGTGTATGAATACTTATAAATACCAACTGGGAACTACTTTTTGGGTGAGCTAAAAAAATAATAGATTTATTGGAGTTGCTTTCAATAAGCTTTTGCTTATATCTCAGTTTTTCTGTTATTATATTAGGGCAAGAGGAAACCTGCAACATCCGTAGCACTGAATGTTGCAGTAAACCAGCAAGCACTGGCTGGTACCGACAGACCAAGGATGGCAATTACTTAGCCACAGCACAGAGAGTACATCCTATCACGATGGCAGAATATTGTGAACATTTAAAACTGGGGCCTTTGGCTCCAAAGTCCAAACATTCTACCATTTCACTATCATCCACCCCAAGTGAGCTAAATAGTCCATTATACACATGATTATTGTAATAGGTCACTTGTAATGTGCCAAATCTACCCACTAAGGCATGCTCTAAGTGTTATTTCTCAACTCCTGGGGAGTACACAACCCAAGCTGCCATTTCCAGCGCTACAGGGTTATTATTCACATGACAATGTCATCCTACTGGGTACCCATTCTCTGCTGTAAAGGATACGATCAGAACCCTTAAAGAGAGGCTTCCGAGTGATCATCTCAGCCAGTATACAGCCAACTGACCAAATATCAACTGCAGAGAAAAAAAAAGAAAAATAGAATAAAGTCATTAACAAACATTAAAAGACTCAATCTACTAGGAATAATTCCTTCATATACTTTGTAAAACATTCAAAGAATATGCTGATGTATTTTGAATATTTGGATTACCTATAAGCTAGTTCGCATTAATTAATTAATTGAAAATATCACTACAGTGGTAACATTTCCAATAGCATCAGTGTTCAAAATTCAGAAAATAATTAGGGGGTAATTTTCAATGGTGGTAAAATCTGTAATTTTCAGGATCCATTTCGAACTCTGAATCATAGTTATAATAACATTCAACGAGGAAATTTATCGATACTTTACCTTTATGATTGTAGTGCATCCAGTTGAGCATGATCTCGGGTGCCCGATACCAGCGACACACAACATAGCCCGTCATCTCCTCTGCACTAGACCGTGCCAAGCCAAAGTCTAGTACCTGGACAGATCAATTCAAAAATTTTATTAAAAATACACACTTCAAAATACAAAATTGAATATGGTGAAAAACACTTCTATCTGAATATTTTACAGTATTGTACTCATAAATCAAATAATAAACAGGAATTCATTAAATTGCATAAAATACATATTTAACCCTGTAGAACTTACTGTGATTAATCCAGCAGGATAATGAATAAAGTAATAAACAATCATTGTATCAATAGGTGAAAGAATCTGAAAGCTGCTCTCAGCCTCAATAAATAAATGAATGAATGAATGAATGAATGGATGGATGGATGGATGAATGAATGAATGAATGAATGAATGAATGAATGAATGAATGAATGAAGAAATAAAGCAATAAAGAAATAGTGATAGTCTACATACTTTAATATCCGAGTTTTGATTCACACCAATATTGTTCGGCTTTAGATCCTGAAAAAAAACCCATATATAATTAATTATATCTACAAACAAGTAAATGTCTAGTCAGACAAAGAATATTTATATAATAAAATAACAAGGAATTGGAATACTCGTGTAAAATCCATTACCGGTACTGTCTAATCAAATTTATTCCTGAATAAAAGAAGATTGAAATGATTTTTTTTTATCCTGACTCACTCACCCTATGAATAATTCCTGCTGAGTGGATATACTGAAAATAAATATAATTGATAATAATAATAATAATAATAATAATAATAATAATAATAATAATAATAATAATAATAATAATTAAGGGATAGAGTATGGTCTACCCCTATATATACTGTATTAAAGTATAGTTTCGCCCTGAACTATTATAGTTAAAGTACGAGGACGCTTGCG
>JAUTBQ010154642.1:0-13485 GCA_032361185.1 Lepetodrilus ovalis | reverse complement strand
GGTCCACATCTGACCCAGCCTTATATCCGAATCCGCTCTGTATCGAACAGCCTTATATTGAGGGGGCACTGTATGTTACGTATATTAACATTTAAGTGATGCACGATTTCACAGGACTCTTTGTTAACTATATCATAATTCCAAGGTAAATACATGGTATATCTGATCATTTAGATAGGGAACTATTTCGCAAGACTCTTTATTAAACAGACGATTCTATTTTCAGAATCTGAAGCTCTGAGTGTGTACAGGATATCTGCAAAGACAGAAGACATAAATGAAATAAAGGCTGCATTTAATATGGGTAAGTCAAAACAGCAATACCTAAATGTTTTGCAATTAATTCTAATTACTCAAATCTATACTGAAATACTACTTTAATATATTTTTCTCAAAATGGATTTTTAAAATAGTATTTTTTAAATAATCAATCAAAATGTGATGATGCTGTTTCTGTCGTGGCTCACCTCGTTACCTCCCCTGTTTCCAGGCGACTCCAGTCAGTTGAACTTGTCGTCGTACAACGTGCACTGCATTGCGGGTGCTCTCAAGAAGTATCTGCGCGAGTTGCCCAACCCTGTCATCCCCGTAGAGCTCTACAGTTCTTTCATTGACACAGCCAGTGAGTACAGCCTACAGTCAGATCTCCATACACATGTATTGTCGCATTTAGGGGAAATATATTGAATTAATAAATTAATAAAAAAATTAATTGAATAATTGGTGTGCATTGTTCTAACTGTACAGTGTTCTACATTCGTCGCAAATGGGTGAAAGATTCCGGCAGTGTCGTTAAACTCCACAATCAATCAAATCAATTGGTGTCCTAATGGTGTACAGTGTCCTAATGGTGTACAGTGTTCTAATGGTGTACAGTGTCCTAATGGTGTACAGTGTTCTAATGGAGTACAGTGTTCTAATGGTGTATGGTCTTTGTTGCAGAAAATAAGACAGCGACCTCCAAGTCTCTGCTGGACCTCGTGGATGACCTGCCCGCAGCCCACAAGTCCACGCTGGCATACCTGATGGGTCACTTCTGTCGGCTGTGGCGCGTCCAGCATGAGTCGGGAGTGGTGGACGGTCTGGACAAACTCTCACATGTCTTCTGCCACATCCTCCTCAGACCGCCCTGGGAGAAAATCATGTAAGTAGTCCCCAAGTGTCGAGGCAATATGTACATATTATGAGAGTACCTACAAGTAAAAGGTGTTACGATTTTGTCGGAATATGTACATATGCAGAAAGTACCTCCAGGTGGTTGTTGTAAAAATGTCTAAGATTTTAATCTGCGATCTGATGGATCGACTGTCAGTATGAGTACATGAGGGATGTAATGGTGTTGTGCATTCATGAGAAAATAGATCATTTGGCGGGCAAAATCATTTAAATATGGAGGTTAAACTTAAAGATGGATTTGCTTTTGAGTAATATTCCTATTATTCTTTTTTTTTTAAATTTATTTAATTTCTTTTTCTTTATTTGTGGTTTAGAGCAACTTTCAAGATGTTTCCACTTATGTAATGGCTTGTGCAAATATATATGAATATCTTGTAAAGATTTTACTGAATGATGAACTCTGGACGTCTAAAGACTTGTTCCATTGTTCCTTCTTAACCATAATGTCTTCTTTATGACAAATTTCAATAGTTTATTATTAATTTCTTTCAGAGAAATTGTGGAAAACACGAAAACGCACATAGACATTTTTGAGGAGTTGTTGAGAAACGGCAACTGGGGCGAGGTGATCCCTCCGATCCCATCACCGCCGACAGTACCGCCGCGGACCCGCCCCGTGGAGCACCATGGCAGCGTGGTGTCGCCACTGTCTCCAGAGGAGCGCACCAAGGAGGCGGAGTGGTACTGGGGCGACATCCTACGGGAGGACGTCAACGAGAAGCTGCGAGACACGCCCGACGGAACGTTCCTGGTCCGCGATTCCGCCACCCCCGGGGACTACACGCTTACACTCAGGTGGGTCTTGCATCAGATCAGTTCGTTGTGTGACACATGACTAGGTATCGTAGTATGTAGGTGAAAGATCCCCCCTGCATTGTTAAACAAAACAATTGTTCACTCACTCGCTCATGACTAGGTATCTGCAAGATGTCACGTACACCTTTACCATTGAACTGTGCATGTACCTTCTGAACTTGCAGAAATTGTGTCATGTGGTATAATAATATAATGCAATGTCATTATTATGGCAAATCATAATACAGTGTCCGCACGATAAAACGCTGTAGTTGGGGTCCATGACATACCCTCCACGTTATAGTACCCGCCTTATACGATATTACAGGGAAATAACGGGAAAAATGTGATCCACGTCTGACCCTGCGTTTTATCCGTATACCGGTACTTGCAATGCTCAAAGCTCTACGTATACGCTGTCCAGCCTATTGGGTATTCTTATCACACATCTGTGTATTTGTTGTGTTCAGGAAAGGCGGCAGTAACAAGCTGATCAAGATCTACCACAAGGACAAGAAGTACGGCTTTGTGGAGCCTCTGGAGTTCAACTCCGTGGTGGACCTGATCCAGTTCTATCAGAACACGTCGCTGGCCATCTACAACCGCACGCTGGACATCAAGCTGCTGCACCCAGTCACTCGCAGTATGCCGGTGAGTGACCGCTGTCCACCGCTTGACTGGTGCTTGACCGGTACCTTGGTTAGACCAGTGCTTCCTTGTCTGGTACTTCGATGTTGCGTATGGGTGGAATATTCCCGGTGTAACGTAAAACTATAATTCGCTTACTGGTAATTTAATGTAAAGGATGTCCTCTACTTTGATGTCAAAGATAACTGGTACTTTAGCTCTCTCCCTGCTGCAGGCAACCAGAGATGCCCTAAAGAGCAGTGTCTGCACCAAATCCAGCAGGGGGAGGGTTAATGTCAAATGTGGCCAGTACTGTGTCATCCATTATTCACATGTCTGATATTCTTCATGGAAACTGCAAGTTATCCTTGTCCTCAAAAACCAATATTGACTTAATTGAAAATGTCAACTAAGGCTAGTCTGATGATTCAATCTTCGTCAATATGGCCGATATTTGACAAGGCTGTCGTCATCTTATTCAGGGTGACACTGGGATGACGGAGGACGTCAGCAAGGAGGTGACGAACCTGATCGCCATCAACAAGGACTACCTGGATAAGACCACCAACTACGACAAGCTGTATGAGCGGCACTCCAAGACGTCGCAGGAGCTGCAGATGAAGCACCAGGCTCTGGACGCCTTCAAGGAGACGCTGCTGGTGTTCGAGGAGCAGATGGAACTCCACAAGCGCTTCTCTAAAGAGGCCCAACCACACGAAATCCAAAAGTAAGTCCCATCATCCATGGCAAAAGATTTCGAAGAGGTTATTATTTTTGCGGTTATTTTTTTATCATTATTTTTATTATTATCATCATCATTATCTCTATTCATTGTTGTCGTCACAAATGGGTGAATGGTTAATAGAGTTTAACATCACTGCAGGAATCTCTCACAAACCATTGTTGTCTATTGTCGGTGCTTTGAACATGCCTAGATGAGATTTAGTGCACTGCAAATGTACATGGTTTCACGATTATTATTTAACTATGTAGTAATTTATCTGTTAACCCTTTTGCAGACTACACGAGAACCTGGAGTTACTGAAGTCCCGATGTTTGGGCATCCAGGAGAGCAAGAGTGGCCTTGAAGTGGACATCAACAGGAAGTCTAACTACAACCGTGTGCTCATCAGCGAAATGAACAGTTTAAAACCAGAGATAAAACGCTTGTATAGGCAACGGGAGCAGCTTAAAAAATGGCTGACTGATCGCGGCAAAACTGCTGACTTGCTCGACAACCTGTTGGAAGGAAAGAAAGAAACGTGAGTAACGAACAACCCTTGAGATTTATCCGTAATATTAATTTCAGTGGCTCATAGTAAAGTCGTGTTGCATGACTCGCTCACGCTGACCCTGTTGAACGTGTAGCTAGGTAGTACTGCCATCTGCATGGTTGTAAAGGACGTGTGATGTCTCTGTTTAGCCCGGTGGAGCCCGTCGCAGAGCCCGAGACCAGCCACCCGCTGTACGACGAGTCTCTCTGGCTGGTTCCATGTAACAGAGACAAGGCCGAGGACATGCTGAAGAAACGCCCCGACGGAACCTTCCTCATTCGTCCCAAGAAGGAGGAGGGCAACGTCCATGTCTTGTCCATAATGTAAGTACATATGTCCATAATGTAGATGTCTCCCCGTTATGTCGTCGTCACAAATGGGTGAAAGATTCCACAGCTGTGTTAAACTCCATAACCATAAAGTAAGCGTCTATTTGTAGACTCTCCGTGATGTTTACAATATGATTTCTATTTCGATACTTACTCTGAAAATAAATTCAATATCCCTTCTCAATTCCCTAAATCAGTCATTATTCAAGTTGCATTTTTTTCATCAAATGCTTTTGTTTTGAATCACGCAGCACGCAAAAACAGCCAATTGGCTGACAAGCTGTAATACAAACTCAGCCCCAAACTCCCCCATTTATAAAGAAATAATTACAAAATAAGAAATATGTAAGCAAACTAACTTTGAAAGTGGATCTTAACACCAATTCAAGCAAGACAAGTTTCTGTTGTAAATGTCCTTCAATTGTATGAATACCTATTGATCATGGAAACTTTCCTTCTATATTTCAGGTGTCGTGGTAAGGTGGGACATTGCAAAATATTTCATAGTGCCACTGGGTATGGCTTTGCTGAGCCATACTTCAGCTTTCCGTCACTCAGAATCTTGGTGGCACATTATCACAATGTATCGTTATCCGAGCATAATAACGACTTGGACGTCTGTCTAAAGTTCCCGGTCCGGACAAACGCCCAGTCGGAACAAGTGTACTTACGAATGCATACGCCTTGAAGCAGTCTCTGCCAGTGTGACTGGACTCGTGTGTGTGAATGATGCGTAGTGTGCTGGTCTGGACCTCCTGATTCCTGCTGAGCGGTGGCGCGTGTCGTGAATGACCTCCTGTGAATGACCTCCTGTGGATGCCGAGGAGTCTGCTGCAGGACGGCCTCCGAGGTGTCGGGGGCTGGTGTTCCGAAGGTGGAGGGAATGTTGGAGGAGAAAGAGAAGACGTACGTGACTGACGTGTTCGCAAGCAGCTACGAATGTTGCAGCAATATTGGGAAATGTCTGAAAGGAGGACTAGATGAATGGAGAACGAGAGAGACTAAGTGTTAAGGAGGAAGGTTTACTACTGCCTTGTGTTCAGACAGCAACTATCTCAGACCGGATTCTAATCAATCTCGTCGCGACCACGATACACCAACCACTCAGGAGGTGGGGCTGGTGGCCAACTATTGTGATATTCACGCAAGAATTCAAAACTATTTTTTACTACAACCTGCTTTCAAAAGTATTTTGCTGACTGATATGACGTATACGAGCTGTGTCGCCCTCATGACAATTACCATACATCTGTGTGATCGAGGAACGGACGAACACTTTTAGAACCTGTATCCTGACTGTCTGCGTGCGTGCGGACGGACGGATGTCCTGGCAGACGGTGCGCTGTCCTGTTTCTGGAGGTTGTGATACACTGCTACTAATCCTCCAGATTGTTCACCGACGCCTGCAATGTGGTGTCGTGTTCCGACGCCGTTCTACCTTCAGGGATGCATGTGAAGTCGATCCCCTGCGGGACTGTCGTATAGTCATGGCTACAGTCTGTCCACTTCCTGTCCACGTATTTATTGTTCAGTCTGCCCTATGGGTCCGATCTGCATCCTGATTAAATCTTTTTTGTGTGTTCCGGACTATTTTCTCCGAATCTGTTGCTGTCTTTGTGATGTGTTCTGGAAACTGAAACTGTTGATGCTTAAGGCAGCTTGTTGTGCAGCGTATGGCACTCTGGCAGTAACCATGGAGATGCCATGGCGATGACACTGTGACTGACGAACATCCTCGTAATGGCAATGTATCCATGTTCTGGTCACGCACAAAATGGCAGAATGTGTAGTTAGCTTTATACGATGCAAGCAGAACATTGCTGTGATCCTGAAAGTAATGTTCTGGTTGCGATGACGGAACTACTTGTGATCAGATGGTGGTTAGTGGAGGCAGTAGCAGCGTGAAATGTGTCGGCCATCTTGAAATCCTAATTTTGACTTCAGATAAAACTAAATTGAATTCCTGGTAATTGACCATGAGAAAGATATTTGTAGTTTTAGAAATATCGAGATGAATAATGTGCAAATACAATAGTGCTAATTAATCCTAAAAACTTTGTTTTGAACAAGTATGTTTCGTATATATTTTTTACAGTGCCACAGAAACTTGTTCCGCTTCTACAATGTTCTGCTTGACATTAAAAACAAAGAGTAATACACTGTACTGGACTAAAATGGCAAGAAGGTCCCAGAAGCCAAAGAAACATTTGCTTAAGTTTGTTGAATTTGTATTGATTGTTGATTTGCATGAGGGAAACACTTGCCATATCAAATTTCTTAAGTTATAAGTCGACCATACTGCATGAGCAGATGAACTTGTATTTATTAATTGAACTTGACAAAGTAACTGTTTTATTTAACTTTTAAATGTATAGTTAACATTAGCTCAACTTAGCTAATTCGATAGTGGTGAATTAGAATTTAACTTAAAGAAAATATATTCTGTCATCCATAGAATTTGATTTCTACTGGATCAAATATTTAAAAATTGTGATGCATTTTCATATTTATTTTGTTTGTATCAAATTGTTCTTTTTATTAAAAAATAATAAAAAATAGTATGTGCAACTCACAATGGACATGGTATAAATACTAACAAATTTGCTTCAATTTTCCTAAGAATTTCTGATCATATTTGCATAACTAATTGTTGAACGCTGACTGCATGGTTGTCGCTGAATTTATTTCGCCAGCTTTCTAGTTTTATAACACAATTTTGAGTATATTTATAAGCAATTAATATTCATAAGATTTATTAAGAAAATATATATTTTTACTTTATTCTGAACGTCTTTTTTTTTTAACTAAGTTTTATATGGGTGTTGAGATTAATGAAGCAATCACAGATTTGTAATATATTCTACAAAAGGTAATTAAATATACATGTATTTATCTTTTTACATATTCAAACTAAATGTGTTTGCTTTAACTTTCTATTAACATAGGTTTCATATTTGTATTTTGAAAATAAGAATTGTGCTAAGGGTAAACATGCATCTCTTGTTGAGAACAATAATAAGTAGAAAAATCCACATCACATATTAACTAAATACATCATTTCAATCCTGCTAAATAATTTTGTCATTGAAATCAGTGACTATTAGGTGTAGGGTATAGAAATTAGCTCAAACTATTGATTACATGATTTATAAATTCGTATCTGATCTTATTTGCCAAAAGCAAAAAGAATGCATATTCTACAAAATTGTTCGTTTTTCAAATACATGTACTGTATTACATTTATGGTACTTGCAGCTTGAAGTTGCCAATTTATCTAATGTTTGAACATTCATTTGAAATTTTTAATTGGTATTGCTGTTATGAAGACATTATATAAAGATCTCTTAAATACGTAATCCAAAAAGTTTAGCTTAATTTCTTACTAAATATATATACACTGTATTTAGAAATGGGGAAAGAAGTATAATATTCTGGTTAAATTTCAGAATGCATCTATGGAGAGCAATCGTTATAAGAGTAAGAATTATATGTTAACCCTTAGGCTTGTGGTGCAGTTGTCTCATACAAGTGTTGAATGAAAGCAACTGTTGTTCATATGAAGAAGAGTTAATGTACGGCTTATTGCCACCTCTAGTCACCTCTCATGTGGTCCTCATCCTCAGCAAAATGTGCTATAGATATCCACCCTGGAATCCTGAATGAACTTGTTCTATACTTTGTTGTGGGAGACTCTATGAATTGAAAGAAGGGGTGTTAGTGACAGTTATTGTCATCCACCCCCCGATTTCCTCAGTGGATTCTCCCAGTGCTTATTGTTTTGTGAGGTTCAGTGAGGGAGTTATCACTACAATGTACATAGCATTATGACTGTATGTCTGCAGGATTTCCCCGCATTGTGCCTCAACCATGATGTACAGGTCTCATGATGATGTTGATGATGATAATAATGATGATACATTAAACAATGTTGGAATAATTCTCATAATCTTTGTCTATTTATTTCTTGGCAATATTTGGGACTATGAATCTTCATGAAGTGATTATAAAGTGATGATAAAGTGCGTATTCATGCTCAAAGACTTGCTCTTAGCGCTACATTCAGTGGTTCACTGTGCACACATTTAACAGTGAAATGTTCATACTGCCCACACTAACAACAGTATGCATCAGATTACATTGCTCCTCAATAATAATGTTAACACTAGACACAAATTTCTTATGACTTTTGGTCCCTGGATCCTGGTTATTTCAGACAATAACACAATTTCCTGGTCTCATTTCTGCATGCTGAAGGACCACCGCCATGCAATGCAGCTCTGATTGCCTAACACTGTCACAGACTAAGTATCAATCAGCACTACAGAAATACATTTATGAGTTTCCTTTGACAAAGCCTCCTTGAACAGTTAAAGTTCAGTAAATTATTCAGTCAGTATCAGCCACATAATTTGTCAGATTGTCACAAGAGTGAAAACACATTCCGATAATAGTGATAACAGTTATGCTACATGATTGTCATACTAGTGATAGCACATAACAACAGGATAATTGCACTAGGAACATGTAACTAGGAATTGTTATATTTGTAACATGTTGCTGTACACAATTGCCGCAATTAATAGCACTTGTGACTACAACACTGTCATACTATTAATAACATTAGTAACTACAGAATTGCCATACTTGTGAGAACACTACTTCAGTAACATGTTACTACAGAATGCATGTTTTTACTCACAAGCCTGTCCTAGTGATAACACCATTCACCAACTACAACAGGATAATCACACTCACTAGGAACACATATACTACAGGATCGTCGTGGTTATGACTATATGAATGTTATCCTACATGTATGTATAACACTGACTACAAGACAGTGTCAGACAGACAGAAGATTTATTCTCATAAATGTTCTTGTCACACCATACTATATAATGGTACAGAATTGTCAGCAGTAACAGACTGAACATGCGTATTGGTTAAAGATGTGTTCAGTAGCTCATCATTAAGTTTTGGTTGAAATTAAAAAAATATTGCTACCTTGCTGCAAATAATCAAATTCAAATTATGTTGTTTTTAAACCTTTTATAACCAGGATGAGTTCTTTTCTTGTATCCCCTTGTTGGTGAGAGATGCCATACCCTATGTCCTAATGATGAGGTACCTGCTCATAAAGTATTGATGTTCTTCCTATAATACTTACAGCCCTGGTAATGGATTCAAATCCGTCACGACATTAATCTTGGTGCAAATACATCCAGAAATACATCGTACTTCCTTTAATACGTTATTTTCTAGGAAACCTCGGACATAATTACAAGATGAAATCGTCTAATTTCTGAGTAACGTGTATATGTAAATGGTAAGTGTATGTCTATATGCGTGCAACGCCGTCAATTTCTACTCTGCTGGCCTTTTTACGAGATAGTTTACTTGTTGAGATTTGTTCTTCCTTTTGCTGTGTTGTGGCAATCACCAAATGGAATCATAAATACCAATGCTTATTGTGATCTTCCTTGTTATGCATGTATACTGGATGTTCTGGTGTAACCAAGTACATGGAAGCTATAATTATATGTTTGGCATCAAGTAATATATAACAAGAGCGCACAGAAACGTGGCCGCATTGAAAAGTATTAGTTTCCTTATTTAAAAATAAATAATATATATTATTATTTTTATTATAATCATATTGTTATTATTATTATTATTATTGTTATTGCATTGTTATTCCATTGTGAAAATTACGAGCTTCATAATGAATACTGCAAAGAGGCACCAATTAACGCATTTGAAATTAGTTTTTTGCAATTTAACGAAGACTGAAGTTACACACGATCTATTAAAGAATTGGAATTAGTGAAACTCGTTGATGCAAATTCTATAGATAAATGGAAAAGGAATATATACATGATAATGTTCAATCTGTTGGACGACTTGACTACTGTTTGTTATACAAATCACTGCCTTGAAACATGTGGATGTCTGGATGGTGTGCATACAGTCTTTCCCGAACATACAGTATACATGTACTAGTATCACACTTCATATTAACATACCAGCATACATGGTGCGCAGCAACTATGTTCAAAATTTGGTGTTAACACTCATTATTATTCGAGCGAAAGTTGAGGTTGGATGCAATGTGAAGACGCATGCAACCACTCTTCTGTATGCGTGTTGTAATCGTCATGATCAGTATACACGGTATATATACCGGTACCTCATTTTCCAGTTCTCTCTCACAGATAATTATCACATTTTTATTTCCAGTGTAAGGTGCGGGTAAAAAGTACACTTGAACTCCAAAGCATAAATCATTACGGAACTCGTTTATCTATATGTGCCACAGATAAAATGGTCGCTGCCTCAGCGAACTTGCATCAATAAAAAATGTGGTATGTTCATAAATTCCTTGGTGTCTTGGCCACCTAATGTAGGCCTATAGGCCCATGCCATCATCTGTGCTTGGTTTTCAATCTGGGACATTATTTTAAATGTTGTTTGAGATAAGAATTAGGGTTGACGAGTTATCCTCACGCCGCAAAGAAGTACTCCAGCGGTAGTATTTGTATTGCAGTGTTTCTGGAAAGCATGTGAAACCCTACATATTAATAGTTCCTTAGCCGTTAATGTATACACATATATTAACTCTTCTTTTAGTATTGTGAGCGTAGATGACAGCGTTGCAGACAACATAGGCATATCCCAAAATTACAAGTTCGAATCATATATATGGTATCCACTCACTCAAAGATTGTTTACCCACGAATGTGTAGGAGTTAATGCACGAAAACTGTATAGTATTCTTGAACGTAAAACGTTTCGTAGGTCATAATCCTTGTGGTTTCTTCCTTTTTTTACTGTTAACAGCAGCAACTGCTATAATCTTTGGTATGATCGTTGCGGCAAGGTGGATGAATATTAACACTTTGATGTTTTCAGAGTCGGAATGGCAAGCAATTAAATAATTTGCTACATGCTAAGCACATATCGACCAAGAATTCTGTGATAAACAATAGTAATTTTGTAGGTATCCTAGTTTATCCGAGCATCCGTGGCAATGTAAACCCTACGACCCCGCGGATGTTTCGTATAGGCCGCATCACGACGTTCCAGCTTTCGTCCAGCGTTCTGAAATGTACAGAATACATGTAGTTTCTCCTGGTAGATAAGCAGATTTCATAGACGACTGATGAAGTATGAGGTATGGGTTGCTGTTCTCTCTAACAAGGTACTTTATCCGCCACAAGGCCCACCCTAATAGACCCGTAGAGTTTTGGAGAACGCAGTGGTATATGACGGAGGTATACACATGTATATACGACTCCAAACTGTAATGCAGGTTACAAAGTCTGTGTTGTCAGCCTTCTGCGCGTAAAGTAGGCTACTAGTGTATAGAGTAATAGTGAGTGTGGAATATTGATTGTTTTATATATAATGGAAGATACATACTTTAGAGTAATTACTTTTTTTATACATCCATTCACGCGTATTACGCTCTACCAAATACACTCAATCATTCAAATTATGGAGAAAAACAATTATTATGATTATGTCCGCTTTCCATCGCTCTATTGTATACAAAATACCACTGCACCCCCACGATAATGTGAATTTTTAACTAACTGTCTTCAACGTGTATTTCTCGTTTCTATATAATAGTCATACAAAGGGGCATGACTCGTCTATGCTTTCCTGGAATTCAAAGTGGTAAGACTCCATTTCTGAGAATTCCTTCACAAATCTGTTGATGCTTCAAAAAGAAGATAATTAGTAGTTCGTCGCACTAATTTATGATAACTATCAAGTGTTTGGGAATAAGTAACAACTTTTGGGTGTACAAATCAAACGTAAATAGTCTCAGACAGAAATTCGTTTGGCCATTATCTAGGCCAACCAACCGTTATAGTATGCCTTTAATATAATGAAGTAAAACCAAATTCGACCATGTCCAGGTTGTTTACCATCAGTCCTATATCGTGGTGTTAGAAGGAAATCGTGTCTACCATACAGCGGTGGAAAGGTTTTTGGAAGTGCAAACATGATTTTATGTCAAGTGAATGTACTTTGCATTTGTGGCTAAGAACCAGTCCAAACCAGACATAAATATCTCTAATATATTATGCTTATAAGAATAACATACACACAATTTAATAAGCGAAATCACGGATGTACCCCTTCTTCATAAATAACAATAATAGAATTCCTGCATATGACGTCAACTACGTTTATTGGTCACAAGTTATTTGATAATCTTGCCTACGTTGAAGTTCAAGTTAGAATACGGAGAAGCGAATTTGCACGTGAAATGTACAACGTCATGTGTGTGTGTCCAGGTATATCATAGAAAACAACTGTATGCATGTAAAACGTATATGGCAAAGGCAAAACCAAATATTGTTGTTTTAGCATTTACACGGCTGCTTTTATAATCAGGAAGACGTTTCAGGTTCAATTTAAAAAATAAAACACAAAATAGATTCTTCTTTTACCCTGACTTTCAATGTGGCGTTGTACGTAGAAATTTGGTTGAACCTCTAACTAATCATCTCAATACAGGTGTTGTTACCCACGGGGATGTGTATGCTCCCATAACTTTTGTTAGATGTATTTATTTTCTGTGAGGTACTTCATTTCTCCATGGGACTTTGTGGGAGTAAAAATAATATATAATGTTTCGTTGACGAGGGTTGCCTTTAAAACAACATTGTGCTGAATCCAAAGGAATATATGCATTAACGTGCACAAGAAACGATACCAACATTCAATTCTTATTTTCAGAAAACAACACAATAATATTCAAATTAAAATGTATTCGTTTGGCAGGATAGACTTTGTGAAATACGGATGTAACATGTTCTTTTTAAGATTGATATTGGTCACGTTCATTAGTTTCGAACCCTCGAATGACAATAACATCATCTGCACGTGGCATATTAAATAGTAATAGTGTAAATAAATAAATAAAATGTGTATTATATATGTAGTGCGTGTTTATGTTCAAAGCACTACATGAAAAGTGCATATACGATTAGTGGTAGAATGTTTTAAAGAGGTGAGTTTTTAGATTGGACTATATGCTGAGCTTGATTGTGAGAGGGAAATCATTCCACAATTAAAATCGGAAATATAGTTTACCATCCCAAAATGTTTTGTAGGTATAACAGTAAGGATGTGATTATTTATAGATCTGAAGCATTTCTATAAACAGTAAGGAGAAATGACATTGGTGCGGTAAGATGGCACCCTATCATTTAGACTAGATACAGGACTTAGAAATGTATCCTCGAGTCAACTGTAGACCAACGCAGAGTAGC
>JAUTBQ010154631.1:0-13487 GCA_032361185.1 Lepetodrilus ovalis | reverse complement strand
GCAGCTTTTCCCCTAGATGTCAGCCAGGGGTACCTGTGGAGTGCTAGCGTAACAGGTACCTCTGGGGTGAGAGGATGTCCTGCCCCACACAGAGACACAAGTTGAAAAAGTATGGTGTCACCTTAGGCAAATGACTTAGTTCGTTGGTGCCTGCAGTTCACCCAGCAGGGAATGGGTACCCGGTAAGAAGATATGGTGATGTGAATGTCAGCAACCCTATAGCGCCTGCAACATGGCAGCTTGGTTGAGATGGAATCTGATTGCACAGTGACCGGCGTAATAATGTGAACGCCAATGAGCAGCGATGGCTGGCAATTTGGCGCTAAAACCATTATCTGCACTTCGAGCATATGCATTTCAGCATGGAGTCAGCGCATTGTTCAATTATTAATATTATTAAAATATGAACATTATTATAACTATCAAGTGTTGGGGAATAAGTACACCATTAAATAACAACTTTTCGATGTACAAATCAAACGTAAATAGTCTAGGACAGAAATTAATTTGGCCATTATCTAGGTTAAACAACTGTGATTGTATGCCTTTAATTATCTTGTCTTTCATGCATGACTGATTTATTAATGAACGTTGTCCTGTCGTTTTATATTTTAAGCGTACCACATTCAGATTATCAAAATACACTATCGTTGGGGTGCAGTGGTATTTTGCCTACATCATACAGCAGTGGAAAGGTTTTCGTAAGTACAAACATTATTTTGTTCATGTCAAGTCAATGTACTTTGCAGTTGTAGTGGAGAAGCAGTCCAAAACAACCCTACATATCTGTGATATTATGCCTTTAATAACTATTTGCATTCACACGATCAAGCTGAAATTTGATATGGAGATAATGTGAACAAAACAAACTGAGCTATGCATGACATCGTACTCATAAAGGTTTGCTTATCTCTAGGGCGGATCTCTCAGTCAGACAACACACTGACTTGTAGCTGCTGCTATTATATGTATAGCTATTGAAGAATGATTTATATAAATTGGTGTTAAGATATGGTACTCGGGGCCCGTAGCTAACTATACTCTTCAAAAAAAGAAACGCATAGACGATATTATGAGATAAAATTAACCATCGGCTACTTAAAGCAAACAGAACCATATGAGAGTATGTATAAGGTTCATACACTTTCAAATATGAATATTTCATGGTTATGAACCAAGGTCAAGGTTACCAAATGTCGATATATGTTTGTACACTATTATTATTCAGACTTGCCAGTTGCCCAGAGACGTTCGGGTATATTGCATATAGAGGTAGAGGATGCTCTGGTAGGTCTATGACGTGAGTTACGTTCCCGGATGTAAAACACATTAGCTGTGGATGTAATCTTAAGTCTACCGGATGTTCCCCCATGGCTAGCTACGCCCCTGGTACTGGCTTATTACGCAGAAGTGAATTATGTTGATATAATGAATTATGGAAAATAACCCAAGACAACGGAATACGGTGTGGTATGATATCTGTCCCCCTATCAGATCTGTACCGTTGGGCACCAGTACGCATGCGCGAGATGAGCGGGACAAAACTCGCCAGCACCTGCATCAAATCTGTCCCCCTATCAGATTTGTCCCGCGGTCTAAAGAAACGTATCAAGGAGTTTGTAATGTAAATCTAGTAATTCGTATACTTTATATTTGAATATCTAAGTACGATAAAGGCTAACTGCAATTCGAATTCTGTTGAACAAATACACATACAAGTGTTGAACATATTAATTTGACAACTCTAATTACAATAATATAGGACTGTATAGCCTGATGTGATGCATAGGATATAAACATGTAGAAGGAAAACTAATTATTAATACTAATAATTATTATTATTATTATGATTATTATTAATACTATTATTATTATCATTATTATTATTCCAGAAAAATAGATTCAACCTACAATACACCTTGTATTCATTTTGGGGAAAAAAATCGATGTACTGACCTTCATGTAACACGTGCTTGACGACCCCCGTCAACTGCGTGTCCTCGTTGACGTTCATAAGATAGGGGTTTGTCTGCCAATCCTGGCTATCGATATGGCGGAACTCCTTCTCCCATTCGTGTCTGAAAATTCATTTGGGGGATTTATTTACTACGAGATGGGTGTGCTCACAAGTTATCAGAACAGGGCATCACTTCTCGAAGCTTTCGTATCCACTACTAGGCCGTAAGTGCTCTAGTATCGGTCTCGTAAACACTACCATAAGTCTTCTCGTAAGTTTTATGGTACCATGCCCTTACAAGAGCTTCGAGAAACGATGCCTAGTAGACTACATAATTATATTGTCTTGAAGACATGTAATGTTGGCATTTGTTCAATTGAAACAACAGCATTAAAAGAACAAAATTAATCCGTTAACCATTAATTGGGAGCCAGAATAACGATTTGTTTCATACAACATTGGACTGATCGAAACATCGTGAATTTTCTCAATAACGGAATGGCAGCATTGGAAGAGAATGTGAACAGCAACATTCATACAGCAGGATAAGCAGGTTTGTTTTACTCTAATATTAAATCCGAACTTAAGGCCATGGACCTAAATACAGCAATACCGTTACTTCCGTTTTGACGCCCATGGGCCAAATTTTGGTGGACTGTGAGCGTATTTGTTTCATCACTCGACAAACACTAGGGCGACGATCGAGTGATGAAATAGCCAATAGAACACGTCGTGCTTTACTCAGAGAGGCCAGGAAATGTCTCTGTGTCAAGCACAAAGTATTCTATTGGCTATTTCATTACTCGAGCTTCGACACTATGAGTGGTCGAGTGATGAAACGAATATTCTCATTAATAGGGGAACTTCCGGTGTACCTCGCTATCTCTAGTCTCTGTTCCCACGTCTGCTGCATCTCGGACATCTTCCGTTTGTTCTCCTGTAGATGTTGCTGCAGGAGATCGCTGTCTGCTGTGGGAAGAATAGTTGGTCAGTTTTAGAACATCAGAGCGCATTCGTTTCATCACTCGACCAACCCTAGGGTCGACGCCAATAGCCAATAGAATACCTCGTGCTTGACCTAGAGTCCTTTCCTGACCTCTCTGGGTCAAGCACCCTAGAGTTGGTCGAGTGATGAAACGAATACGCTCAGAATGTCATCCAAATGACTATAGCGAACAATCATTTTCGTTCCACATATTGACTAACAAGGACGAATTAACTTACGTAAATCGATGCGGGCTCAACGATTTAGTTCTTAAAATTAGATCTATCATGATTATAATTTCTAATTTTTGTAGTTTTTGTTAACGATATGAAAATTATTCCAAATCTGACAGCTAAGGTTAAAATGAAATAGGACCTGTCATGTAAAAGATGCCAATGACAGATGGTGGCGTTATTCCATTTGGTGTAGTTTCTTGAAGCTCTCGTATAAGAATGATATGTATGGAAGGAGGCTCTTACTTGTATCTATCTTGCTCGAATTGGTTGATCAATACGAGAGGGCTTCATAAAACAAATATATCAAGGGAATAACAAACAGCTTGCATGCAATCTTATAAATATGTCTCGTCAACATTCAACACCTCCAGGCCAACTTAATGAACATTCATATTGCGCCAAATCATACTCGGAAGCATACTCATGACGCTACGTACATTAGTACCCAGGTCAATCTGTGTGTCCTGAAATCCTTCTCAACACCATGGGGAGTATACCACCTAATCTGCGGTTCAAGCCGCTAGGAAGTTTATCATTTATATATCCATCTCATCCTTACGGGTACCCACTCTGGTGAGTGAACAGATGCATTTTCCACTTACATGTTAGAACTTAGAAGTGTTATATAACTGACGCTTCCTTCACAGATTGCTCGATGCATCAGTACATGTAATGCAGGTGCCACTATAGCTAGCTGCATGCTTTGGTATGATAGAAGATACAAACGTGCATGCGGCGTTCGTTTGAGTGCAGATGGAGGTGATATAAGCATGCATAAACGTAAATTGAAACAACACATCGGTGCAGTAAAATGGAGTGGAATTAATCATATTAACTGTTAGTAACCCACTACCGGAAGCAGTGTCAGTGGATGCATCTAACGCAGTGCCCACTTCATATCTATAAAATATAACTCAATCTGAGATACATTAGCGACTATAATAATAATAATAATAATAATAACAATAATAATAATAACAACAATAATAATAAAAGGGTTCTTCTATAGCGCAAACAATCCACGATTGCTCTGAGCGCTTGAGCAACAGTAGGGAATTGATATATAGGAATATATAAAAATAATTACGTGGCAAAACTATTGTACGGTAATTATAAGTCATCAATGCACAATGCTATTAAATATTCTTGATTTTCAAGAAAATGTAGCTCATGCGCATTTACCTAGTATGGTATTATTTTCCTTATATTTGTTCTTTTACGTGGCGGGCGGTTCTTTTGTTACTTCATTAAAAACATTTTTATTTGTACTGAATGTGGATTTAGAAGGGCGTAAATTCAAGCCTTTAAATTTGATTCCAACAATTCTGCTAATAATGAATGTTGTCTGATAATATTACAAGAGATACATTCAGCATGCACGGGAATGATTTTTATTAGTTCATGCATAATGAAGGCCTGTAATCGGTGTTAGACTAATGTGTTACAGCTATAAAGACAATAAACAATCATTTAAGGTGCATTAATAGTTCAATAAATGGTTTAATATTTAACATGCTTCACCGATCATGCAATGCTAAATTATATATTTCTGTCTTACCGTATAATCCTTGATATTCCTCTGATCGCAAAATGAAACATGATTAATTAAATCACTATGAAAAGATAATGCTTGCTTGATGATTTTACAAATACAATATTCGTTTTAAATTAGTTTGATTGGGTTTAATATAGGTCCTACTAAATGTCAAAGACGTTGGAGGCCATCCATTTCGGTTTTTAATTATTTATTCTTACACTTTTTAAAAGGAAATACACCCCAAGAATGTAACTTAAACATCATTTTAAATAGACAGACATTTTATTGTGTATAATAATAAAATCGCATGTACACCGGTATGACATAATATTCCTTCAACGTCTTCGATAAGTACTAACTTGATCAGCTGTTATTACGAGCCTATTTGTATGTGTAGACGATACTATTCTATTTAGTGTGCAACATACCAGACATGACCAATTCAACCACATAATATAACTTTCGGTTGTTCACACCCTCTGATTGGGATTACCAACTCTGATGGTCAGTGCATTACAAGCAGGCTAGTGAATGATAAATATCCAGGAACGTGATCTTAAGTGCGTGTTCAGGATGAACACGTTAATACTTAAGTAATGTGCGATGCGCATTGGTTCACATTTGTATTATTACTTAATAGTGTTAAGGTCCTTACACACCTGAAGTGAGCAAGTTATTGCCGCGAAAATCGCCAGTGACAAATACATGTACTAAATAGGAATAGATTCTCTCTAAATTCGTAGCGGCGACGAATATTGCGAATTTAGCTTTTGGTGCGCAAGCCTCTGGCCCCCGTTTCACGACGGTGTCCTAACTTTTAGGAGCTCCTAACTTTAGGACCCAGTTTATGAAGGAATAAGACTTGTGACATCGTCGAGAAACGCTTAGGAGCTCCTAAATAGGTTTAGGAACTCCTAAATAGTTAGGACACTGTCGTGCAAGTACCTTTTTTTAAAAAGCCAGCTGCAAGACATAGGGTCATAGCTGCATTTATCTTATTGACAATGGTCGCCATTTAAACAATGGCGTATACCGTGAGATGGGGATCTTCATGGCCGCTGTAATAATAACCACAGAGATCTAATGGTATTACGGGTGCCATAGATCTTAATCTAACCCAAATATACCTAGTCAATCTATATCTACAGGATACCTTTTCTGGAATATGTCATATCCATTGTGGAACCATGGCGCTCTCCTACGTGCTAGGGGCCCGTTGCTCAGAACAATTATAGTCTACAATAGTTGCAAGTCAAATCTTCGAAGCCCGCTATAAATCTAAGTCCAGTTGCACGAACTACTTTTATCGCTGCAATACCTTTAGCTAACCATAGTATCAAGCAGTGTTGCCATAAAGGTGTTTTAAGCTACAGTTGTTCTGAGCAAAAGGTCCCTGTGGTCGCCATGCATAAGTGGTAGCTGCGAGAGTTCTTATGGTCTCGTAGTAGATATGAGAGCTACGTGAAACGATGCGCAGGAACAGTTTCAAAGCGTCCAAATCTAGATGTCAGGTGCCAAGTAAGCAGAGGATATCTAGAGTTTCAGTGGTTCTTTTCATGTACACCAATGAGAAGCATGTATTTATAATACAGGTACTTGTAAGTGCTTTGTTTGCTGTCACACCTCGAAGTCTCTATTACCGAGTCTTTGTCATGAATTATACATCAATTTTATTGCTTTTTCTTATAATAAAAATAAATATCTAAACAAAATTGCATATTGTCTTTTGACAAGGACTAATACGCTAATCATATCATTTCTATTAACCCTCTCCATGCTGAAGGAAACCAGAGATGCCAAAAAGAGCTGTGTTTGGGCCCAATCCAGCAGGGAGAGGGTTAAAAGAGTGTGGATTTATTTGGTAGTTTTATCTTTTATACCTTTACTCTTCCCTCCCTTTCCCGTTAGCATTGCCATGAGTTTGGCGTTCTCTTCCTTCAGTTCTCTGATGAGTCTGTCTGTAGGGCTCTCGTTAATTACCGCCTTGTTCTGGATCTGCTTGGCTCTGAAGACGGAGAACAGAATTAAGGTGTCACCATTGCATTTACATCTGTGTGAACATCTATTGCCAAGTCGTAGGACACGATGAATGGCGAAATAATGAGGTGGTAACTGTCACTAGTCGTAACGATGAATCTCGTGTACTATTTCTTGAACTAATATATGTTATCCAAGAACATTAATTCGTGTAAGTGTCTGTATTCAATTGTCATCATCACAATATATATTGCCACATGGTTTGTTCTCTACATCTGTATTCTAGACCGCACGGAATACTAACGCTGGACGCGGAGCCTTCCTAGATGCATGGAAGGAACGGACATATCGAGCGTATTCGTTTCATCACTCGACAAACCCTAGGATGATGAAAACAGCCAGTAATAGAACATCCCGTGCTTGACCCAGAGAGGTCAGGAAAGGTGCGAGTCAAGCACGATTTATTCTATTGGATATTGTCGTCGACCCTAGGGTTGGCCGAGTGATGAAACGAACACGCTCATCAGTAACTCTGGGTCCCGTTCCATAGAACGATGGTAGCGCTACAAAAGTCGTAAGTCATATTATACAGTAACGTGGAACTACGACTCGTAACGTTGAGATTGTTCTGTGGGACAGGGGCCAGACCTCTATGTTTTCTTGCATAAAGTCTTTGAACTTGGCAGCCACGTTTTCTGATAACTAGTGTATATCTAGTTATACTGCTCAAACGTAAAACCTTAATACAACTTAGGCGGCCAGGTCTAAGTATAATGGAAGAGTCGTACAGATAGTCGGGGCGTAATTCGAGATATGCGAAACTTAATTCTTGCTATAGAATCATGATGTAAGCATGTTTTTTCTATTGTGTGTGTGTGTTTGCAAATGTGCTTGCTTGCGTGCGTACGTGCTTGTGTGTATGTATATGTGCGTGCGTTCGTGCTTGCTTACTTGCTTGCGTGTGTGTGTGTGTGTGTGTGTGTGTGTGTGTGTGTTTGTTTGTTCTTAGGTTTATTCAAGCAGTAGCATAATAAAACATTTATCAATGTTGTGTGTGTGTGTGTGTGTGTATGTTTGCGTGCGAAATTTCTTCCGTTGGTGCGTACGTGCGTGTCTGTATGTATGTGTGCGTGCGTGCGTTCGTGCTTGCTTGCTTGCGTGCGTATGTGTGTGTGAGTGTGTGTGTGTTTGTTCTTGACTGTATTCCAGAAGTAGCATGATACAGCGTTTATCATTGTTGGTGTATACCCAGTACATTTTACGCCCGGTCTGCAATACTAAATACGCTCGTGATTCGATCATTGCTTTGACTAGGTCAAATGTAATACAGTATCTCTATAAGATACTAAATCTTTTTGTGATCGGCGTACTGATTCCTTACCTATCTGCATATCTCAGCGTTGAGAGGGTTTCGTCATAGTTAATATCAGCTGGGCTTAGAGCTGCAATCTGAAATTGAAAAGTTAAACTATTTCGAAAATGTCTACTTTATAAGAAATTAGTTATGAAAACATGCGGCTTTTTAGAATATGTGTGTATAGAATGATAAAGGGGTTATGTGAAGAAAAACAATTGTAAAGTATTATATACCACACATTTCAATTTTTGCTAAGATACTGCGGATATTTGGACGATCAATTCCATTGAGTATCCATTATATCGAAGGATAGTGTCATGAGTGTCTGGGTATCCTTTCACGAAGCTCTCTTGTCCACTAAGAGACCATATCCCTCTCGTTGCAGTGCATTAGCTATCGACAAAGAGAGCTTCGTGAAAATATACCCTGGTCCCGAGATTATGAAACATTTCTTTAGTAAGATTTCATGCTCAATTCAAACTCTGCTTCATAAATCGACATAATATATAAAATCGGAGCTTGATCATGAAATCGTACTTTAAAAGTTTATGATCTCGGGATCTGCTACGTTTAATTTTAAGATTGTTCAAAGACTTGCGTGTTTTTTTTTTATTTAACTTTGAGTATGTTCTGTATGATGGACTTGTGATATGTTGTCTGAGCTTATTTAATGGACAATGGACCAACCATGATGGTCCTGCTGTTGCCTCCAAGAGCTGACTGCAAGAGTTTGGTCAGAACGGAATCTCTGTAAGGCACGATCACCTTCTTCTTCCCCATGGACTGGTCGGCTAATGCACTGGAACATAAAGGAAACTGTCATACCTACATGTAACCCTAACCCTAACTCTAACCCTAACTCTAACTCTAACCCTAACTCTAATCCTAACCAGAACCCTAACCCCTAACCCTAACCCCTTACCCTAACCCCAACTAACCCTAACTCTAACCCCTAACCCTAACCCCTAACTCTAACCCTAACCCTAACCCTAACCCTAACCCTACACTAGAACATATTAAGAAGCTGGCATACCTACATGCAACTCTTACCCTGACCGAAACATTTCTGCATTGCACTTTATTTTAGTTTTGGATTGGGATATTAAACGTCTTTCAAGATTATTTCGCTAATATCACAGATTTTAATTTCTCAGAATGAGGAAACATTCATCGTGACACCATCTTACACGGTCAGACCGTCGGAACGACGAAATTCGGCTGGTATTAAATAGGGGATTTATAACAATGCACTTCTATCAGCTGTCTATATCATATGCGAGACTACGTGTTATTTTAAACTATTAATGAAATGTCTAAACATTTCTGTTCATGATAATCCTTTCCTTTTGTATGTGACATTTTCATAGTGGTAAAACTTAAATACAGTCGTTCACCTTCCAATAACGACTCACAGGTTTTACGGTGGACCCATTTAACAATACATTAATCATATCACGACAAATACAAGACCTACGAGATAAATTAATGTATTTAAAGACTGTTGGACGTAAGCCAAGCAGAAATTGCAAGTGTTGAACTATCACGACGACATTGGTCCTTATCAATGCAAGAGCACATTGCCACTCCAATTATACCCAGTCTGAAATCGATTCATTCACTATGTGTTTATTTCCGATGTCCAATTAATTATTATTACTCTGAAAGAGTTATATTTGTAAGAATCCCAGTTTTGGGGATGAAAAGCCACGCAACCCCACCAACATACATCTGGTTATCTGCCGATGATAAACAACGATTGTTTACTAAAAGGAGCCTAATGACGGGATTCCCCTTTATGTTAGCCATGTGGTTAGAAAAGTACGCTGTGATTGGTCCTTGGTCAGACGGTTGGGAGGTAACACGCTCCTGCTCACCTAGCAGTCCATATAAATAAACAAACTGATTGTCCGGAAGATGAGCTGATTTATCGATAACAGGGTATCCTTTCACGAAGATCACTTATCCGCTAAGAGACCACAACGCTCTCTTTGCAGTGCATTAGTTATCGGCAAAGAGAACGCTATGATTTCTTAGTGGACAAGAGACCTTCGTGAAAAGACACCCCCAGATCATTTGGAAGGAGATCAATCACTGTACGTGATGTAGGATAATCAGTTATATTGGTTTACACAATATGATCTTGGTCAGGTGTTTGAGTCACTTCAAGCTCAGAATATATTGTTTGAGTCACTTTAACTTAGCTCAGACATACCTAATAACATTGCCGAGCGTAGATAAGCTTTGGTTAATTGCTGAACCTTCTTTCAGCCTATCACCTGTGGCTCCCGTCGAGTTGGCTCGCTCACTTCCTGCTAGATCAACTAAGCTGATTTCACTGGTTTTCGTCGTGCTTTGACCCATAGCGTTTGGAAATACCTGCAAATCGAAAAATATTTAGTTTGCTTAATTTTATTTTTATTTTTATATATTAGAATAATAAGTTGCGTTCTTTTTCTTATTGCATTTGGAAAGTGAACAAAAATGTACAGGAATTGCTTAGTAGATTTCTTGACGGCTGGTACACCTACATTAAAGACACAAGAACTGGGGTGGGGCCTGAGAATTGTGGGGTAACACACGAACTTGGGTGGGGATGGTGCCCATTCTAATTGTTTGTATCTGTAGGTAGGCCTACGTGGTTTACAACTGTCCTTGTGGTTGTATTGTGGTTGTAGTGTAGTTTGTAGTGTTGTTTATAGTGTGGTTGTATTGTGGTTGTAGTGTAGTTTATAGTGTGGTTTATAGTGTGGTTGTAGTTTAGTTTGTAGTGTGGTTGTAGTGTTGTTTATAGTGTGGTTGTATTGTGGTTGTAGTGTAGTTTGTAGTGTGGTTTATAGTGTGGTTGTATTGTGGTTGTATTGTAGTTTGTAGTGTGGTTTATAGTGTGGTTGTATTGTGGTTGTAGTTTAGTTTGTAGTGTGGTTGTAGTGTGGTTTATAGTGTGGTTGTATTGTGGTTGTAGTGTAGGTTGTAGTGTGGTTGTAGTGTGGTTGTAGTGTAGTTTGTAGTGTGGCTGTAGTGTAGTTTGTGGTGTGGTTTGTAGTGTGGTTTGTGGTGTGTCTGTGGTGTGGTGTGGTGTGTAGTGTGTTTGTAGTGTGTTTGTGGTGTGATGTGTAGTGTGTTTGTAGTTTGTTTGTGGTGTGGTGTGTAGTGTGGTTGTAGGGGCAGTATTGAGTAGACATGGTAGACACTACACTCGCCGCCTACACCAGTATATAAGTGATCATTGACGCATTCTTAGTTCCCTACTCTCTGTGTCCTCTATTAGCACCAAGACCTGAGTGTTACGAAACGTTTTCCAGTGCTGCATAGGGGCAGTAAGTTGACACGAGACAACACGAGATTCATTCAAAATCCGGTGACATAAATTAGTCAAACATCTAAATGCACTAGCAACCGCGCTATATATTCCTCACGAAAGTAATACCATGTTCGTGGTTTATGTTCCTTGGAATAGTGTTATCAAAGCCGAAGTTCCATTTTTAAACCAAGCCGTATCGATTTTCCTCGAACACAACCTTGCTGCCTCTATGTCACTATATTGTGATTTTATATTTAGAATAAACTTGTCTGTCTTTCTGTCTGTCTGTCTGACTATCTATTGACAGAGATCGGGACCAGGTATAAAGTGTACTCTACGCTATATAGGTATGGAGGTCGCCAAAGATAGCCTCTGTTAGGTTCTTTTTAACTGCCGTGCGATAGTATTTGACAATCAATTATAATGGCATATACAATCATAGATTTCAATGAACGCGTAGCATTAGCCTATATTTGAGTAATAAATGCAACTACATTAATTTGTGATAGGCCTACTTATCATCATATATGGTGTTATATAATCCCTTTCTTCGATCCACATTGGGGGAAATTCGATATAGCAGTTGTATCATTTCAAAGGCATTTATAATGAGAGCTACGTTCAATTTTATTCAGATAAGAGTATAGATTCTTTTTATAACTGTTAGGTGTTGGGGTATAAATACATCAGTAAATAATACGTTTTGGGCGTACAAATTAAACGTAATTAGTATCAGATAGAAATTCGTTTGTCCCTATAATATTATAGGTCAATCATCCGTGATTGTATGCCTTTAAATGTGTCGTAGCGGTCGGTGTTTGGCTGCATAGTTACGTATACACTGTAGAATATCCAGAGTCGACGTCTTCATGTTAAATCGTGTTCTATGAGTTGTTCTACGAAAGGTTCTATATGAGTAGCCTAATTTAACTATCAACATGTAATTGCGGAATAGAAAATATAACATTAAGATACTTTTTAATAGGGAGAATACGGTAGGTAAACCAATACGGAAATATTGATAGTCAAATTTGTAATAGATAGAAGACATTATTAAGTATCAAAGTAGTAATAATTAATGAAGACGGTTTGTCCAAAAAATACATGCATTGTAGTAAGGTTATCTCTATCTAAAGCCAATAGCAAAATTCTTTGGAATAATATTTAAATACTTTAGTGTAGACAAATATAAGTAAACTATACATTTCTACATCATGAACAGTTATAGATGCGTTACGCATTTATGGATGCTTTTATACATTGTATTTTGTATTGTGATTTAGATTCGCTTTCTAGAATCTTTCACCAATATCACGACTTGTCGGTTTAGGGCAGGAGGAAATCCACAACATCCGTAGCGCTGAATGTTGCTGTAAACCTGCGAGCACTGACTGGTACTGACAGACCAAGGAAGATATCGGTATTGCCACTCTAAAATATCGCGTCAGAAATGTAACTTCCTCGAACATTGATGCCGAGTCACTCGGGGCTAGATTTGAACTCGGGACCTTTTGCTCCGAAGTCCAAACGTTCTACCACTGTGCTACGGCCGCTTAGATAACATGTACATATTTATAAGCGCGTGTGTGTTTTTTTGTGTTTTTTTATCTTCGTAGTGGTTTTAAAGGAAATTTAAGCCATATACTGTTGGGCACTACCATCGACGTCGTTCTGATATAATTCCCTTCAGCTGTCTATTGTCTGAGATACTCTTAAGCATTGCACTAGGCAAACAGGTGATTTCAGACACGAAACCAATCAAGTGCACCAACCTTGACGGATAAAACGTATATAGTATTTACTTTAAGCAAAATAGAGTTAATCTTCGTTCGGGTTCTATTTACATTACGATCGGATATAGTCCTTCGTGTCAGTCCATTGTCGGCGGCACGGACAGACTCGTAAGTAAGAGGTGGATATTTACCGGATTTTGAAGAATAGTATCAAGCGAGTGTTGTCGTACAGACAACTAGATGTGTCATAAATGGTATTGAAGTTTGGATATATTGCTGGTATATGGGGATGAGTTGCATCATCGTGAGTGTTGATGTGTGAGGGGAGAGAGGGGAGAGAGAGAAAGAGAGAGAGAGAGAGAGAGAGAGAGAGAGAGAGAGAGAGAGAGAGAGAGAGAGAGAGA
>JAUTBQ010154620.1:0-13488 GCA_032361185.1 Lepetodrilus ovalis | reverse complement strand
TATTTACCTGCACTATTATATAAGGCTGGTACTATAAGGCTGGGGGTATGTAATGGACCCCAAATACAGCCTTATATCGAGGGGACACTGTAATGGCTACTTACCAGTATGCACCAAATCCACATTATGCCTAGTCAATGATGGATCAGTGTGCACTCAGTATTCCTTCTCAACTCCCTGTAGAGTATACAACCCAAGCAGCCATTTCCAGCGCTACATTCAAATGACCATATCACCCTATGTGTTAGGTGTTTTCCACATCGGTCAATGAACATTAGTCATCTAGCTGAGTGCAATGTCTCAAGCTCTGTCTTTCTATTTACAGACAACATTAGCCCTGAATTTTCTAGAAGCTAGTCACTTCAAACTCGCCAAGGCGCTGTCAGTTCTCGACAGGACGGATGTCCCGGCACACAGGTTCGCACAGTACATCGAGACGACCAGAGACAAGCAGGTACGCTGTGCTGACCCAATGGTCGCAAACAGAATCAGTTTGTCCGCCACTTTTGTCCGACAGATACAATTTTGTAGCAGGACTTGGAGATGTTCAATTTGTATTTCTGTTCACTAGGAACAGACTTGGAATCCCACTGGGTGATCATTGTATTGATAGTGTTAGTAATAGCATGGCAAGAATATGTTGGAAATTGATGTGTGGTATACGAACATGAAACTTGAGTTACTCTCGTCGTCTCATCATTAGTAACACGAGTGCTATTGACCTGTGTGCTTCAGGGTCACCTGGTCAGTCTACTAAAGGTGCCGATGAACTTGGCGCTGGATGGAGCGGCAGAATACCAATACTCTGTGGGTTCCATCAACTCACTGGCGCCTGTAGAGAATCACTACTCCGTGGTGGATCCTCACAGTCCAGACACATTGGACCCCGAATTTGGTAAGTCACGCCCTTCTTGTCACTCGGTCAATATTAACATTAGGGTTGTAACGATAGATCAAACTGTCGTTAGATCGCTGTGGTGAATGATCAGATAGCAAATGTCGCAAATGGGTGAAAGATTCCTGCAGCTATGTTAAAACACACATATACAGCAGCAGACCCTTGCTATTTCAAGTGACTTGGCCAATATCTATGTATACAGCTGGCCTTGTATATTCCTATCTCATTCTGTGTGGTATATCTGCATTTAATGGTTTCAAATTGTCATGAGTGTATTTCTGTTTCAGATCCTGATTTTGATGACCCAGTTGCCAGGTGCCGAGCTCTGCATGACTACACAGCTACAGACCAGTACGAAATGTCAATCAGCAGAGGTGAGGGGGCACGAATTTTGTCCATATTAAGTTAGGAGCTCTTTTATTTACTGAACCTTATGAGATATCTGATACATGTAATTACTGCAAACACATTTTATGTCTAATTGATTAATTGCATATGAGTACAAGTTGGCTGTTTGATTCTGCTACTATTCTACAGAGTAGTGATTGCATGAAAGGGTCTAAAGCAAAATAGCAGCAGTGTAGTCCATTCTCCGTTATGCTTTGTGTTTTCCTACACAACATTACATAGCACTACATAGTGTGAACTTTAGACTGACTAAGTGGCCACTGTGGCGCTACATAGTGAAACTTACTGCTGCCTGAACACACCCCAAGTGAATATGATCATGGTTCCACTGTTTGATTCATGGAAAATAATAGTAGCATTTCTTTTGTCAAGCCGGCTACATTTGGTGACTGTTGTTTAAGGTACAATCTAATTAAAATTAGATATGAAAGTTTCATTCCCACGATATATGGAGAATTATCAATTACACTTAAGAGTGAGAAGGCTCTACGAGCAAGTTCCCAATGTAAAAGCTCCATACACATAGAAACATGTTCAACCATGCATACGAGTTACCGCTATCCCTGAGACAGTGAGCCTGTGATAGGTTAAGGTCAAAGGTTGCCCTGACACAAGTCTCTAAGGAGCTAAGTTAGATCATTGTTGAGTGTACGTTGATATATCTTGGGAGTGAAACTTTTGTATATAATTTTAATTAGATTGTTTAAGGTACTTCCAGTGGCTATATTACTTTATTTGCAAACTACCCAGCAAATTTCTAGCCGATGCATGCCACTTGTGCCGGTATCGACCAGCTCTACTAATGGTTCGACTGTTTGATTCAGGGGACTTTATCATCGTGTTTGAGAAGCGGGACGACGGCTGGTGGCAGGGCGAGGTGCAGGGCACGAACAAGAGCGGGATGTTCCCGTCGACGTACGTGGAGGAGATCAGCTGAGCACGTCTACGTCTACCCGTACTCTATCCACATTCTCTCTATATGTACATATAGTTGTATTTATACTCAATCAAATAGCACCGCATAATGTACATAGATGCTCCAAGCAGTCAGTTGCTTCTGATGTCGTGTAGATACGTGTCTGTCATCCGATGTCGTGTAGATACGTGTCTGTCTTCCGATGTCGTGTAGATACTTGTCTGTCATTGAGAGTTACTCTACGCGACAGTCAGCAAGTCACTAGTCCACCAGTCTTTTACCTACTAACCCTTTACCAATCATGAACCACTACCTGGTTTCTGGAGCCACAAAATGAAACTTTCCACTTTCAGATTTGCCTTATCATGTACATCATTCTGCCATCGATCTCGCTTCCGTTAGAGTACCGTAATACTAACACTAGTTTTTGTAATCTTTATTGCTCATACAGGTGATAGATCCACTTTGTTATTTTTTGTAAACAAATATTGAATAATAGCACCTTTTCAGGATTTAGTGCTAAAACACATATTCTTATGTAGAATTATGACCTTGAATACTCAAATCATTGTCATTCAAAAGAATCGTAATTTATCAAAATAATTTGTCTTTGTGATGACCATCACACGGGTTAATGCAATTGCACATCATTTCTACAACTCCTTGCACTTCCCATCTGACAATCTATTGTAAAATGTACACATACCACAAGTTTAAACAAACTGCAGATTGGCACTATGTATCTGTACGACGGTATGTGGGTTACTATCATACACTGATCAATGAAGATCAATGTATGCTTTCGATCATTTTTTTGTATTGTTTGTATCATGTAAGTCTTTCAAGAATGCCATTTATACCCACTACCGTGAATCAGGTGTATACACTATGCAATTGAAGTCAAAAAGAGGTAAATTATTGTTTGGTAAAGACTAGAACTAGACCTATGCTTTGTATTCATTGTGACTATGTAGTGTTTGAATGTCCGAATCCCCAAAACCTCATTATTGCTATGGAGAATGGCCATTCATGATATTGCTGGAAGATAGATTAGATTTGTGGCCAGTTCAACTCTGTAATTACTACTAGTATATGTTAATGTGTATGTTAATGTGTATGTTAAAGTGTATACAGTATGTTGACCCTCTTCCTGCTGGATTACTCACTGCTCTGGCACCAACAGATAGAAGGTTAACACTATGAATACTCTATTTTCTGACACTCTTTCACTTTTGCCAGAATATCGTCACAGAGAATGTTCCATCCACTGGCAGGTGGACGCTATCAGAGTGTAAATATCTGATCTACAATAATCTTCTTAGATGTATGTGACTGCCATGTTGATCAAGAAATTCTATTGATCTCTTTTCAAATGATATCTTCAGAAACATGCTACCTTGTTTATTTTCGAATGTCTTGGTTAAATAAGTAGACATCATAATATATGATAAACTACACCTGATCATCGACATGAGAAATGAATGCATCCACGACTTTATAAATCAAACCTGATCTCTGAGGTCTTGTAAATATCAAAACTCTCTACGTGTCAGTTGTTTGCTATTAGCGGACTAGACATTTATAGGTTTTCTTGTTCTCAATAACCAATCAATTTTCAGATGTTTCACTGAGTATTCAAAGACACTGTTGTACATATAGTATTTTATCCTATGCTTGTTTTTTTGTGTTTATAAATAGGGAATATGACATTGTATTATTGTAGTTGTTATATTGAAGCTCAGTTTGCTATTGCAATGTAACAAGTTATCCCACAGACTGATATTTGTGTGACAGTATAACCATGCTGTAGTGTATCCTGTTATATGTTTGTTTGTATTCTCCATGTCTCTTCTGGATGTCCCTCTAACTGCCCAGGTCGCATACATTCTCACCAACCAGACACTCAGTTGTCACAAGTTTAGTCCAGATTGAGTCCGAATTACAACTTAAGTCTATTATCCAACTCAATTTGGATTCACAATGTATTTCTTGAAGCAGGAAAGATGCTTGCTCAAACTCAGTTTTTACTGTCAATGAGATGGAATATTGTTTCAAGAAATCGTGTTTTTTCGCTTGCTCAATCTTGAACAAATGCTCTGACCGAGATCAAAGTGTTTCAAGAATCAGGTGGAAGTGCCGTACCTGCTCAGCGCAATACTGTTGAGGTACACGTGTCCCGATTGGCTGACCTGATACCAGTACAGAATGCTGGGAATACTTATGCGAGCATCCTTGTATAAAGCTCCTGTATCCACATCGACTCCATAAGGCCAAAATTAGAAATGGTTTGTTTTCCCTCACCCAAGTTACTATTGAAAAATACCCCGAGCCAAAATATTTCATCAGAAAAGGCAAGCTGCAATTTTTTTTTCCACGTTTAGAACATGTTCTCAAACATATATACTGAAAATATGAGACAAAAATATATGACGAATATTGCATTAAAATAATATTCCTTCTACCTACTTACTACCCATCTGTGAAACACATGGTCGACCAGGTGAAACAAGAATTTTTTAAATTGTGACCTAACCCTCTTGTTAGTGCTTCATCTTGGTATATAGATTGCTATGAGAGTGCTATATGGTCTCACCGTGGATACGAGAACTCATTAAATGGTGTGGTGTTGGCTGTAGTACTCTGCTGGCAGTAGGTCGTTCCATTGGAAACTATTAATAGAATACAGCCTGGCCATGAGAATGTATGGAGACCCAGTGCAGGAATAGTTAACACGGCAGTACATTGAGCAATATACTAGTATCTTTTGTTATTTCCCTCAAGAATTTTAGTTTGTTTATTGTCTATTAACATGATAGATATTAAACAATGATAAATCTATATTGGATGTAGATTTCCCTCAGTGCTCCAATCTTTTTATCCATCGTGTTTACCGTCAGTGTTAGGCATTACTATAAATACACTGATAGAAAACAGACTCACTTCGAGAAATTGTGAAATGCTTGTGAAATGACCTGAAAATATAGATCTGTAGGATTTTTTAATTTATTTTTTATTACACTATTTTAAGAGATCTATATTCTTATCAATTGTTTCATAAGAATAAAGGTAACAATGTACAAGTTATTTGTTTTATCAGCAATGATCTTGATATTACTTTTAGCCATGTTATAGAACCCTTGCTCAAACGTATTCCGTCATGTGTTCAGTTAATTCTTCCACAATCAGCCGATCTTGGTAGTGTGGTGTGTGCTCACACTATTGTAGGCAGTTTTCTCTTTCTAGCCATCCCAGTGCAAGATCTGTTAGCACGGAACTTGAAGCAAGGAATGCTGTAGTTCTTCAGTAAGAATAGAGTATAACCCTTGGCCTCCAATTACCTGTCATAATTATTCACCTTATTCCCTGGCCCTTGAATTCCCATGCCCCAGTATCTTACATTGTTGTGGCAGTGAGACAAGTCGTACATGAATGTGATAATGGTTGTATACAATATAAGATTTGCCTCTCCGCAATCCGGCGTACAACTGTCTGTGGCCAGGAGCTGGTTGAGAGGCTAGTTGTATTTCTTTTGTCACAATTACTTCATTCAATTCCATGTTGTCATCTGTGATGTTACTATGATATAATATAGCTTATATTCATTGATACATAGGAGACGAGATTAAAACGAGACCAGACAAGCAATCGTGTTTTGTTTTTATTCAAGATCACAACAGCAGACTATGCTGTCCGAGACTTAGCGCCTTCTCTGCGACTCTCATCCTGGAGGTCAGCTCGACGACCTCGGTGTCCGTGTCTAGTCTGCCCTTCCCTCGCAGTAGGAAGTGATGCAGAAACAGCTTGAGTCCCTCCTGAAGATGGCGTAACTTATCGAGGGGCGCAATCCTCTCGAACACGGCTTCCATTTCTTTCTGGTCATCGGCAAGGAGGACAGACACCATGAGCGACTTTAAGAACCTGACCATTGGCTTCTCCAGACCTCCAAACTCCACAACCTGCACCAACAGAAACTTACACTTGAACCATATCAATGGATAATAATGAAAACAGTTTATTAGCTTTGTGTCCAGATTTTTATATTTAGATTGTAGTTCAAGCCAGGCTGCATCTCTTCAATAGTAGAATATATTTCCCAAATTATATTAAGATGACAACAACAAATAACATTAAGGAAAAGGAAATGCAGTAATAATCACCTTGAGTACAGATAACGACAGGCCTTTCTTCAGGAGGAGATGTGCGACTAGGGAGGCCAGATTCTCTCTGTTCTCGTGAGACAAACTCCCCATTTCCTTGAACTTGTCCCACAGACTGAACTGAACTGTCATCTGAAATAGAAGTTAACTATTGGCCAGTACCTCAAAGATGTGTTATGTAACACACATGTATCAGCAGTGTTCCCTCATCTTGTACGATCTGATTATGATAGGATGTGACTCTTCCATAAATACAATAGCACAAACTGATACAAACCTGAAATCGGCGGTCAAACTCGCAGAACTTGAGAGCAATGAAAGAATAAAATGGATTGTAATTCTTTTCTTGAAGACAGCAATCTAGTATCACATGGATTATCTCCCTTTCTTGTTGGTGTTTCAAGCCAAGTTTCATCAACTTCTCAAAGGAATCGATGTAATCCTGTAGAAAAAAATATCGAAATGTTGCCAAATATTTTGCAGATAAAAGTAGAATTATTTTTTTTAACCATGCTAATGCATATTTAGTGATAACTAGGCAGGTTTAAAAGAGCATGTGTAAGACAAACCCATCACAAACCTCGCCAGAAACCAAAAGATGGTTAATTAGATGAAATCAGCTTCATGCTAGCCTTGATTCTCACCTCGCTGGTCATGATGACAAAGAATATCGTCTTCCTTATATCAGTGTTCATTCTCTGCTTCCTGGCAAGTTGCATCAACTGGGAGCTTGCTTTGTTGATAATGTTAGTAGATGTAGATGAATCTGAAAACAAAACGGAAATGTGAAATCATCTATGATTAAAACAATGGCCTGTTAAAAAATCATCCGACCTCATTTCTTTTCTCGGAAACTAGCTGCAGCCGAGAGACGAAAGATGGCCAAGTGTGGTCGTAGACATTACTGAGTTGGTTTTTGTCAGGCAGCTGGTGTTCGTGGTTGTGTAATGTGTGATTGTTGCATATAAACTTTATGTATGATGACATCACCAAGTGTTGCAAAACCTTTCTGAAATAATTCATGGGACTTGGCAGACCAGCAATTATGCTGGGGAGTTACACAAACTAAAGAATGGTTCATCCGGTTAAAAGATGGTCAGACTTCCGGTTGACAGTGAAATTTCACGACCACTCTTCGCATGCCCAAACCATCCGTCAAAATGGCGTGTGCAGAACCATCATTAATCTGAACATCACTAGAAACTTCTTGAATGGTCGCCCGACGATCAAATTGTACACTTGGACAATGACATGGAGGAAACCCGCAATATATGTAGCACTGAATGTTGCAGTAAACCTGCGAGCACCAGCTGGTACTGACAGAGCAAGGATGGTGTCTGGATTGCTCTACAGACAGTGCAATCTATCAATATCGTGCCAGAAAGGTAACTTTCACAAACAATGATGCTGGACCCCTAGGGCTGGATTTGAACTATTAACAAGACACAAATAAATATTTGTATCATGAGTGGGGATTGACAAACATGATTGTGGTATCTTATTTTAATTTCTACGAGATACTGTGATTATCAACTTTGATTAACCAATGAAATAAGTGTAGTATGCAGTTTTACACTATGACAGTGAGGTGTAGCTGTTCAAACAATTTAGTCTATACAGAGACCAAATATGATCTCTGATCTGTATTTCATTACATTGATAATAACCAACACTAGAGACGATGACAAATACAATCGCTTGATAACATTTCACTGCTTACACCGACACAGCTGTAGCTCACCTTTGACCTCTGGTCCCTGACCCCGACCCCCCCAGGCCGAGCCCACCACCCACCAGCGTCCCCTGGCTTCAGCCTTCAGTAGATCCTCCAGGCCAATGTTCAACTGGTTACTGCCAAAGCCACCTCCTGAAACATGACAATATTGCCGTCACTCCTCGAAACAACATCAATAGTTCAACTCACATGCAAAACTACACATTGAAAGTCATGGGCCTCTGCTACAAGATTTATATAACTGTATCTTGAAAGTCGCCAATAAAATTTAAAAAAATAAAAAAACAAATACCAACCTCTGACATAGTTCCTGATGAGTTTGCGTAGATGTTCGAGGTGCTCGGGGTCGTAGTTGGGTATTTTCCGCATGTTGTTGTTCTTGATAGCTAGCAGTGTCTCCAGCATGAAGCGGACTCGTGTGTTGTCCTGGAAACCTGCTGTATTCACGGTTACCGCCGCCGCCTGGACGTCTACAATCAGCGCCTTCAGACCACCGGGGTCCTCCTTCCTGAGACTGAAGCCTGCACCTAGACAGGAAGTAGTTGTTACCATAGCAACATAGCTAGACACATATAGGAAGTGTTATATCAACATAGCTGTCTAATCCTTTTGAACTTTTGTCAATAAAATATGTTGAAATCAAATCAAAATAGTCGCTCATCTTTACAGTGTACGTTGCTTATTATCATCGTTATTTAAACGCATCAATCTTTTAAATACAAAATCCGGTCAATTTGCAAGTTAGGGCGATATATACATAGAACATATTTGGGTGCGCAAGCATCAAGACTCCCTTAGCTCTAGGTTGCCCCTGCGTTATTCTTCCCTGGGCGTCGTTCCACAGAACGATTGTAAAGCTACGAGAGTCGTAAGTCCGTCATATACGTTAACATAGAGTACGATCGTAGCGCTACCAGCGTCGTATCTCCCAGTCGTACCTACGATCGGTTTGTGGAAAGTGACCCTGGACCACCAATTAAAAAAAATGCCAATGTCCACACAGATCAGGGTAATGAAAATTACAAAGTGATGTTACAATTTATGAGAGAAATAACATACTTGGGTAAATGACTAGGGGGTTGGGAGGTTGGGGGGTTGGGGGGTTGGGGAGGGGGGTAGGGAGCAGCTGCCTCACCCCCTTGCCCCATGCATGCAGATATATAACTATATTATCACTAAATACGAAACCAAACGATGTCAGCCATTAGTGTACGACTGGTTCTGAGGCCTCTATACCCAGTACGCCCTACCCTACTCATACTACTATGGTAAGATCGGTTCAGTCACTTTACACCTATATCTACCTCCGATTGGAGTATGGTATACGCGTTGTCAATTTCTATGAACGGCGATTTAATGTCTGATCGATATGTCAATGTAAACCGCGTAAGATGAATACAGAAGTTTACATTAGTATACTACCCGTGGCTGTTTGGATTAGTAGTCTTGAACCCAATTGCCGTCTATACAATTACCCGGTAGTACCTTTTATATGATAATCGTCGAGAAGTGATTTACAGCCATGAACGGACCTAGCATTCCGTGCCATGACTGGGCAGATGCAAGTCGTAGTATTGACACGAGTAGGCACAGCACAAGAACACTTTCAAATGCAAAGCATTTGGCGTCTTTGAGATCCCAGGCAGCTCGCAAAACAAACAGCCCAATTGTAGGGAATATTGTACCGCTATACAATTGTATAGACAGCGCTAGGACATTCCTGCACTTCAAATTATGTTCGCTTTGAGCAGGTGCATTTGGTGGAATAATCCGATTGTTATGGAATAAGTTACGACAGACTAGTGTACACTCATGTAGGCGGTGCTCGTCTCCAGTGTCGTCAACTCGTGTCGTGGGTCGGTGCACTACAGACCGTCAGACATAGTCCTCCGTCACAAACTTGTCATTCTCTTTGTGCCCGCACTTTATTCAAATGGGAATTTAGTAGATTCCCAGTCTCTGGAAACGGCTTTGCCCCGCTGAAATTAGTTTATGTAGTTTATTCTTTGCAACCATGTGTACAGTATTGAGTACAGTCAAATAGCGTGAATACTGAGTAGTAGTAACAATAGAGCCGTGGTGCTCGGTGGGGGGTCCGTGGCGACTTAAAGGTAACGGCTGGGTTCATGTGTACTCTACAAGATGCTTGGCATGACCAGTGACAATTCACTGAGAATGAAATGATACTACATGTACACTGACAATTCAGTGACAAACGAATGCATAATTACTTTATTGACAATAATCTTCTTTGCAAATTTCTGTCCCGATTCATGCCTGGACATTCAACACGATTTCAACTCATCGATATTTACCACCAAATATATTTATTTAGATAGACAAACATGAAGATTTCTGTATGGTAATCTGTCATGTTTCTAAGGCGTTTAACCGAGTATGACATAAAGGATTGCTATTTAAATTAGAGCAATATGGTATTACAAAAATAATTATGAATTGGTTTAAAATCTATTTATCAAATAGACATGGTAGTCTATCAAGCGAAAAGATCATACATGCTGGTGTTCCACAGGGTTCTGTACTGGTCCAGTGTCTATTTCTGGTGTACATTAATGATATATGTGATGAATTAAAACGTCTCACACGTTTATTTGCTGATGACAAGTATTGGATCGACATCCCAATTTGAAGATTTTTGTAAAAAGGGTGCGAGTAAATTTTAAACCAAATATTACGAATTATGTGTATTTCAGTCACAGGAATATTAACCGTTTCCTAATTGTCTTATTTAATGACATACCTAATGAAAGAGAGGAGTGCTCTTCGCTTTTGACACCAAATGGACCATGTTTATTGAATCTATTATAATGATATCATCATAAAGATGATATCATCTTATCTATGAGGAAATTGAAGTACAAGTTTCACAGAACTACGTTATCAAAGATATATATATATATATTATCTATTTAAGGCCTGTTCTTAAATATTTATTAGATGTTTAGTCTAATTGTTCAGCGTTCAACGATCACAAGTTAAAATTATTACAACAAGAAGCAGGAAAAAATATGACTGGCTTTAATTTACTAAATTTGCATTTAGAATATTATATATTACGAAACCATGTACACAGTTTTCAACAACACGTGCCCTCAGTATCTGAATGATCTTATTAATACCTGATAATATACATACTTGAACTAAACATAATCTAAAAACAAATTGCAATGCACGTCGTCCCCGTTGCAAGAACAATTACTTTCTAAAGGTAATTCATACCGCCTACCCTGGAAATGTGGAATCTACTACCTATATGTACCCGAAATAGAACCTCTATTAAAATGTTTAAATCTTCAATAACGACACTTACTGATATCTCCAAGTAATTATACATATGAATAGATTGTTAAATATTATACATACTCGCATAAAGGTATACAATCACATATAATGTGGTGGCGCATTGTCCCATACATTGCATGGTAGACCGCTCAGGTTGCAAGTTAAGCACGCTCGGTCGCGGACAGTAGTTGGATGGATGACATAACCTGAGAGTATCTAGGATTCAATCCTGCCCTACACAGAGATAAACACAAGTTGAAAACGTTGTGGTGTGACATTAGTCAAGTGACTTAGTACGATGGTGCCTCTGTTCATCCAACATGGTTGTATACTCCCCAGGGAGTCGATATGGAATCTGATTGTACAGTGATCCGCTGACCGTGAACGCCAGACTGTAAAGCACCGTTGAACATAAGGATGCTATATAAATATGGCACAATAAATAATAAATATATTGATATTTATTAAATATTTTACTTACGGTATGCATAATATATCTCTTTGTTCAAATGCATGCATTTAATGAAAAGAAACGTTTATTATTCACTCAAAACAGAAATTGGAAGATTTAGAAATTTTTTGACGTTTTTAACTGTTGGACATTTTAGCCATAAACCCTTCTATGCACAACATATGATCTTCTTACTCGCCGTGGAATGATACACGGGCAGAGCATCGGTTTGACAAGTTTCATTGTTCATGCAGGGGCAGCTGCATTATTATGTTGTTATGAAATATATAAACATTTATATTTATTCGGTTTCGTCGGTTTATAAGTCGGTTAAAGTATTTGAATTCGGTATCGTTGTCCACAACAGCAAGACGCCGATATCGGTCATACTGTTCCACCAACATCCTTATCATTCTTGCTACGAGCACCATGACCTCACTGAGTGACGTACTTTAACCTTTACGTAACGCCAGTCTGTACTTAATATTATATTAACTGTACACAGGGAGACGATTCCCTCCTCACTACAGTCGACACGACGTTCTCGGCGGTGTGAGATGGTGTCATGTCCGAAAACCGTCGAGTTTACACCAGTTTCAGAATACTCCAGAACTGACTCTAAGCAAGTACCTGCCTCTTGAAGAGACACTGATGTTGTATGGAACCATTTACCGTATCTACTGTATTAATAATATTAACATATCTGTCTTCTACATATCTATGTTTTGTTACGTTCAACATGGGTTCTAACTTGTTTGTTTCAAGGAAATTGATCTACTTTCAAGGGAGTAGTAAGGAGTTGAATATTCAGAGTTGCACCAAGGATGACAATACATGACGTACTTAAATATTTCCCAATGACGGTCAGCTCTGACAATGTAAGTCCGTGTGGATCAGCTCTGGCAATTATATACGCTCGAGACGGACACCAGTCTTGACGTCTTATCTGGCAATGTACGCTCTATACGATCATGTCTGAAAATGTACGCCAGTGATGGTCAGATCTGGAAATGTACGCGCTAGACCATGCTAGACAGTAATGTCTGGCAATGTACGCCCTAGACCATGCTAGACTGGTGTGTTATCATTGTCAGGAGAGCATGACCTCTGGGGCGGTATCCTATAAAACAGTTTTTTAAATTGACTTATCGGTGAAAAAAGCATTAGACTCTAGTTGTCAAGATATTTTGACTAAATTTTCTGTATTTGGCTTAGCTAAACTTAACCGAAACTAAGTAAAAATCTGTAGACAAAACCAAATACAGAAAACTTAGTCAAAATATGTTGCATAGTTAGTGTTTTGCTGACTTAAAAGCATATTATCACAGATGATTGACATAGCTTATTGTCAAACGAACTTTGAATTGTTCACCCAAAAGTTGTTATTTACTAATCCACATATTCCCATACACTCGATATTTATCATAAATTTCATATTTCATATTAATTCATGTTACGAAGTGTTAATGATATTATCTTTGATGCATCAACTCATTTATGAAAATACAGAAGCAACAAAAAATATTCAGGTTGTTTACCATCAGTTATCAGTGTTAGAAACTTTAGAGTTACGGCCACTGGACAACCGGGCCAGTAACTTTTAATTTCTACTGGCCATGT
>JAUTBQ010154609.1:0-13488 GCA_032361185.1 Lepetodrilus ovalis | reverse complement strand
AACAATTGAAAATGACGTAAAATCGAATATATCTACGTCATTTTCAATTGTTCCCATGCATCGATACTACAAGTTGTTGCTACACATCGCACCATAAGAGTCCACCTTTAGCACATAAGGGGCCAGGAACTTCTTTTATTTTTCATCCATATTACTACTCACCGGACTATGTGATGAGTTAACATCAGTAGGTGGCCTGTCTCCTAATGAAGCTAATATCCTCTTCCTATGTCCTACTGACGTGATGTCTAACACCTGAACAAACAGTAAGTCAGTGTTATTACAGTGGTCTGTTTATGCCAGAGAAAAACCTGAAGCACCTATGCCATGATAAGATCATTGAGCCATGGCTCTACACAACTCCAGGATGATCGACTTCATATTTTGCTGGCAAACATTTCAGCCAAATTTCTCTACATAAAATTGGTCTGCATAAATGGAAAGGTAGCGTTTGTCGTCCTGTAAGCATATCCACTGTGCCATAACCATTCCCCTTCCTGCTAATGTGTTGAAACAATTGAATAATATTTTAGGCGTACTTTTATCGAAATGTATTAGCTTGAGTCACACCCTGTTCTTACCCAATACATGGTCCAGCGATGGAAACTTACCAATAAAACTTACCAGCCAAAATAGTGATACAAATAACAAATAGTTTACAAAAAACATGAATTTCTACTAGCCCTTAGGATACCTTTAAAGCATTGGAAGAAATGGCCTGGGCTAGCGGACTTGTGTTAATTACCATCCCTGTACACCTATTCAAAACATCAGCCTAGAGCAGTTTAAGCAACTCTAGATTACTGGAGAACAACAAAGTCTCAGAGGCTAAAGAGTGAGTGATTATGGAGTTTAACGTCGCTGCAGGAATCTTTCACCCATTTGCGATGATCAGAGGCTAAAGAATTTCAGCAGCTTCTTTCATATAAATATAATAATTTATATAATAATTTATATTTAAACTATTTACTTTCACCCTCCGAGTCTATAGATAGTCTACCAAATGTATCTTTAAATTAAATTAAATCTTAATCATGAAAAATATTATCTGTGAAGCCTACCAGAACAACTTTTATTTAGGTACAATTTTCTTTTTGGGTTGCTACTTCGTAAAATCTTTCAACAGACTTACATTTGTTAATTCTAATTCCCAAAGTTTGACGACACGCTCCATGGTGTCGTATTTGTGCAAGGTGAAGGTCTCCAGGTATTGTTCTAGTCTCAAAGTTTTCAACCAGTCGTCAAGGCTGGGTGGAAGATTGGATTGATCTGAAGATAGAAACACTTCATAAGATGCCAACAGATAAAGCTGCAAGAGTTATTCCCCTTGGACCACACATGAATCAATAATGGCCAATACTTAATACTTTTCTCTGCATTAATGCTGATTTGGGCATGATAAATATACGTGTTGATACTGCTGGAAATATATGTTAATATAAAAAGAAGATAACATAATTCCACTTTTGTTAAATTACCTAAGTTACCAATGCGTTTGATTTGAGGTAGTGAGGTTGCCGTTATAGGCTCCATTCTTCCAATTATCTCCCCTGATTGTGTTGAGACCACCCTAATATTGCACCCCCACTGAACAAGGTACTGTCACACATACACAATACACAGGATAATACACAGCGCTAGAAATTACAAATGGGTTTGAGCTGAGGTAGCTGTTTTAGGTTAGATTATCCTAATTATCTCCCCTTATTCCGTTGTGACAACCCGAATTGTACCCCTCATGGGATTTCCATGAAGACACACAGTCCTAGAGGTTACCTATGGGTTTGAGTTGAGGTAGTGAGGTTGCATATCTTGGGATAGATCATTCTATTTATCTCCCCTTATTCCGTTGTGACAACCCAAATTGTACTCCTTATGTATGAGATACCATCACACATACAATGGGATTTCCATGGTGACACACAGTCCTAGAGGTTACCTATGGGTTTGAGTTGAGGTAGTGAGGTTGCTGCGCTCAGCAGCTGTGTCCGATGCTCCTTCTCTGTGATTCCGATATTCTCAAGGTCGGCCTCCTCCATAATCTTACTTCCCTGTAAACACAACACTCAACGTCAGTCAGGTGCGAAATGAGAGAAGTTCCACGCTCCTATGTTGCTTGCAAATTTATTTTTGAGTGTCTAGAACCTCTTTCAAGATCGTTTTACTCATGTCGTAGCTTGTCGGTTTAGAACAGAACTGATTGATCGAATTAGTGCTTTACGTCGCAGTGGGAATATTTCAGCCATACGTGATGACAGTTTACAGTAGATGAAAACTACAGCACAGAGAGTGCGACATGGAAAGATACAAAATACACTTACAAGATAATCCGTGTCGTCGAAGCCATTTGCGACAAGAGTGTTCTCATACTGCCCCATTCCCTGTCTCTCCAGCCATTCTCCAACACTCTGAATCTTGTTAGACGCTGTCAAATATGCCAAAATCAGTGTGGTGTGAGTAGCAATACAAAATTAAATAAAAACTTCCAGGCCCCTTATGATATTCGCAAATATATTTTTCAATTATGTATTGCTGATTACAGTTAATATTTTATCAATCTTTATATCTATCCTGTACTCTCAACATCTTTTTTTCTTATATTCTTGAAATAGTCACGATAAAAATTAATCTTCTTTTTCTTACGAATTTAAATATTACATATTAAATAATATAATATCAATACAATAAGAAATTTAAATGTCCCTTCTTTTTCAAATCTCTTTGAATATACTAATAAATTAATGTTTACTGAAAATGTTAACCTTTTCCCAGCTAGTCAACCAAAGATGCCCTCCAGAACAGTTATTGTAATATATTACTCCAGAAATGATAAACATTCATCTAATAATAATCCAGAATGGACTAATTAACCTTCTCCCTGCTGCAGACAACTGGAAATGCCCTAAAGGGCTGTGTTTGTGTATAAATCAGTAGGGAGAGTGGTAATTAAAAGGAAAGGATTTCATGGAATTAAGAAAATACTAAAAGAGATTGTAAAATGAAAGGACACTTAGACTACCTAGAAAATTTACTTTCTAGGAATATTAAATTGTTCTTTATTTCATGGAATCACGGCACCATAATACACAGAAATAAAATCCTGATAATTACCAAAATATTATTTGACACTCAAATATTTATTGAATTAATCTGTAAATACCTCCAAAATTCCCTAACATTTACATGTATTTATTATTTTTAAATTAGAACAGATGTGAATTATTATAACAATAATTATTTCTGTTCTTGCTCCTGCTGTTAAACAAATAAAGAGCAACCAAATATATTTGAGTAAGAACATACTTTCATCATCGACATCAGCTACTTTTCCCAAAGAGAAATTAGAGAGAAAAACGTGTTAGTAGGAAAATCAAAATGCACCAAAAATGAACAAGAAGTATGAAGAACAAAGAAATATTTCAACAATATTGATATTTCATTTATATACGTAAACATTACGCAACCACTATTAAGTAGCTTGATCAAAAAGGAATATTAAATTATTAATACATTATTATAACAATTCAAATTTGTAAATTCATACAACATATAAGTAATAACATCTGGTCCAGAAGAAACAAAACTTCTTGAGTACAATTTCATGTTCCAGCCAAAGTTTAATATAGGGATTGTGAATAAAACTTTGAGTTAAGCATGAAATCATACTCGGAAAAGTTTCTTAACCTTGATGCCTGGAGAAAGATGAAATACAATAGAATTTATTCAACAAGTATCTTAATTTCGAATTATATGTTTGGTCATCTCTTCATGATTCAATACATTTAATAAACAACTTCCAAAAACAATTTGGTCCAACAATTCAACAATACTAAAAACCCACTACGAAAAACAAACCAAAAAACATCAATTAGTAAACTATCGTCACCAAAAACAAACCCAAGTAAAAAAAAAATAAAAAAAGTTACAACAGCAAGATCTATCTACAAACTGGTGTTGACCAGTTTCCATGACAACATGCTGGAGGAAGTGAATGTAACCATGCTCGTGATTGGATGAAATTGGGAACATACTTCTGACAGATTTTGGCGCATGTCGAGTACCTGCCAGCAGTCTAGCGAAGTCTTCCTCATAGTCCCGAATGAAGACGGACTCCCGCGCCATGCCGAAGCCAAACTCCGCCAACGTGGCGTCGATCTGTGAAACACACCACGGGCCGGTGAAGGGGGTTGGGGGAAAGAGGTGGGTGGGGGGACAAAAATGAGGGGAAATATTAAATATGTATTGTTATATGTGTATGTTCTGAAAGAGATGATTTATGAAGGAGGGTAAATCTAGTGTCAAGATTCCTATTTGTTTATGCTGTTTTATATTTAATTTTGAATTGACATTTATTAATTTTTAAATATTACTATTTTTTTATTTTTTATTTGGTGTTAGTAATAAACCACTAAATTTATTACTAATTATTTACTTTAAAATTTAAATATTTAGTTATTCCCTTTTTTTTTATAAATTTATTTTGTGAATATTTATTTAATTATTATATAATTTACTTAAAGATTAATATACTTATTTATTTGTGAACTGGGGAGTAAAGCTGTTTTTAAGATAATTTTGTTTGAAGCACGGCTTGTCATTTGTAGAATAATATCCTCACCCTATGTACAGCTTTCAGTAATATGAACCATGAATGATAATGGATAACTGAACAGTAAAAGTACAGCCATCGCATCTTATCATAATTTCAGGTTTTTAAATTCCGAATTTAAACATATCACCATAGATTCAAATTTATTCTCACTATTCCACAGTCTATAAAAATAGCATGTTTTTTTGTAGATTATTACTTTTTAATATATTTTTCTTTTAATATTTGTAGAACAATTTCAGAATTCATAATGTTATAATTAATAACGTCAGTTTAATATTATAATCTGAGTATTAAAATTCAATAGGGCGTCTTGAAAAAAATCTTCTGACAAAGTATTTTTAAGTCTTTAAATGGACATAATTAAGTTAGAATTACAATATCTAAACTGCAATATCTAAAACTAGCTAGTTTATTTGAATTCATATTTCACAGGAAATAATTCTGTCCCGTTTCAAAATTGAGATTTTACTGCTACTTCATTCAGCTTGAGTTATTCCCCTTTGACTGTTGACTAAATGGGCATCCCACCAAAGAAAATAGAGTTTCATTCAACATATTACCACTAACTAAATACGCATTCACATGCTAATGAATTCATTCAAAAAAGTCCATAATAGGCACAGAAGAATATTTTCTAATATCTATAAACGGAATGCAATGATAAATATTCGTCAAAAATGCCAGAACTTTTGAAATGTAAAGAGTAGAAAAGGTTTGGCGCAATCCATGATATGCTAAAGACTATCATGCAGCTCGGAATAAAAACTAGGATAAACTTTCTGTTATGGTGACCATGCAGTAGTCTTAGACTCAGACTGTAACGGTTCCAATACCTCTCTCCGAGAGAAGTTTTTCCATTTGCGCCTCAAACGAGGCAAAATCGCCACAAAGGCTAAATCGACCTCCATAGCTGGTAACTATCGCTGCAATCTGGTGATATAAAACATAGTGAAAGTAGGAAGTGTCCTTGGATTTGTAGCAAGTTTACTACAAGGATAACCAAAATATCAAATTTTTATTTTCTTGTGGAAAAGTTTTCTACAAACCATGGATTTACACTATGTTCACTAATGCTATGGTCATTCAGTTTTCCTAATTCGTCTTCTGTTTTATTCAACTTATTCCTCACAAATTTGCAAGAGAGAAAAAAAAAGGACTTACATGATATAATGTATCCAAAAGTTGTAATAGTTTACTTCATTCATGAATATATTCTAGTACAGTACCTGGTTTCAGCACTATTCATTTTCCTTACTAAATAATGTCATAATTATAATATGCAGGCTTCCAACAAACCTTTGATGTATAAATGGAGGGGTCTAAATTTATTTAAATAAAATATATTAGCCAAAAAGATAGATATTATACATATGAACATTTCATGTCCAACAAATAATATTTGTCTTCTATTTTTAATACAGAAAATAATAATTCAATCTTTCACCATTATTACCAACACAGTACCTGGGTAAAAATATAAATAGACAGGGTTACAGGCAATTAATGTGTTGCATACCTCTCTGTATGAACATTACCCATAAATGATGACTTAAGGGTTTAAAGGGGTAATTTCCAAAAGGTCATTAAAGGGTAGGGTAGTCACCCCCCACCGCCCACCCTCCCCAATTGTAGGTATGTAACAAATATGCTTTTATAGGAATTAGAAGTATGCTTGGAAGGCTGCAGTGTCTATAAATATAAAAGAAATGTCTCAAAACTAAAAGGAGAAAATTGATTACTCCCGTATTTTCTATAAGGAAAACCTAAGTTTGAACTGATCGCGATATCTGTGGGAATTGCGAGGAGTATTCGAATGCGTTTTAGGAGTAAGTATCTAAATTGAAAGTCTTACATTTGCCCATTCCTCGCTCTCGTCGATATTCTGGTCGTCGTTGTTTTTCACGTGGTTCGTCTTGTTCTCCGCCATAGCGACGCTGTTCTTCTTCAGCGCGTCATCAAGCCCCGAGAGGACCGCCTCCGTGTCGATCGTGGCATCCTCGTCCTTAACCTTGACCCTGACCTCGACCTCGTCCTTGACCTTGTCCTCCTCCTTCTCCATGACGGCGTTGAAGCTGAGGAAGGGCGCTGGCGAGGACTGCCGCTTGGGTTTGATCCTGCGTACTACATCGCTCTCACAGATCTGAGACACCACGTTACGTGGCCCCCCAGGTGTTGACCCTCGAAGGAGACCTGAAGAGAAAACGTCAAAAATTTAATATTTATGAAATAATTTGGCGAGAAGTAAAATCTGCAAAGGTCAAAACAAATATATACAAAATACAGATCAGTTTGACTGAATGTTTTCTGATCAAATGTTACCTCCAGATCTGCAAATGGAAGAATAGAAAATAGAAATAATTAATTCATTTTGGCAAAGATGTCAGTTTGCAGGTGAGCTAGAAACTGAAATTAGAAATCTTTTCATGTACAATGTAACATAGGGACCTCCCTATATGACATTGCCACTAAACTTAAGGATTAGAAAATATAGTAATATTATTATTTGTATTTTATTTATTAATACTCTCCATTTTTCTTCCTCAAACATACTACTACCCCCACCAACCCTATTACCCAGACCCACCCCTACCCCACCACTACCCCTACCCCACCCCCATAATCTCAAGTAGTGAACAGCAATTGGTTACACAAAACTCTGACAAGGAAAGAGCAGTCCTATCTCCATTACATCAAAACCATCACACCCTGTTGACTTCAATCCCAACGTCCACTCTCAACACTTATATCTTCCTGTGTTTGTGATCACTCCTGCTGTTGTGTCCAGTCAATCGTCCAGTCAATCGGCTAGTTAATTATCCAATCTAATGGTCAAACCACTTCTTTCCGGACGTCTAAAAATGTTTTGGGTCAAGATCCGGATCCATCGGTCAATTATCCAGTCTACCAGTTACTATGACCACATCCCTGTCCAGTCGGTCACTTCCTCCTGGATGTCCGAGTCACCAGACCAGCTGGACCCAATGTTTTGGGTCCAGATCCGGAGCCATCAGATAGTCAGTGGACCAATCAAAATTGGTGGATATGTTAAAGACTGTTGCCCAAAATTAGTGGATACAATGTCAGAGCCAGAATACCTAGAAGCACCAAGCACTGCCAAGACATTAATGAAACATTGCCCAAGGGGTCGAGTCAGTTCGTACACCAATAGAAAGTTAATAGTTCCCATATTGCATTAATCTTTCAGGATCTATTTTTCACAATTCTGTTCAGAATGGAGCAGAATATGCCTGGCTCTGATGTTATGAAACATTTCTAGGTACGATTTCATGCTCAACTCAAAGTTTTGTTCACAGATCCCCATATACAATTTGAACTTGAGCATGAAATCATATACAAAAAAAGTCATATAATTTCAGGGCCGGCAATATGAAGTTTTGAATACATTACATCATCAGTCTAGGAACATATATGTCAACTCCTTCTGTACTTCATAATGTAAATACATAATTTATATAAGTTGTAAAATAAAATTCCAAAGAATCATAGCAATTTATAGATTGGAAAATATTGGAAATAGTATCCCACGTGCTATTTTAAAAAATAAAATAAAATTGAACACCTGAATGATGTATTCTTGTTGTCATGTATGATTGAAATATTCCCGTTGGACGTGAAGCACTAATTCAATCAATGTATATTGTTGTCGGTATTTCAGGGCAACAGCAAGGTAGAGAATGTAACACTTACACTCCAGTGTACACCAGTAGTGTTCTGCCTCTGTCAGTGATGATGTAATCAGCTAATAACCTCACGCAGAACTATACTACAGAACTACAACCTGGAACCTTGGCTTAGAACATAGCATTCCTCGCAGACAAGAGACAGAAAGCAGGAGGGATGGGGATGGAGGAGGGGGTGGGGGTTGGAAGGGGAGGGGGGAGAGAGAGAGGTAGCATTATAGGAGAAGGGCGCAACATGCTCGATCTAAAACATCCCACAATCTTGTCCATCGGTAAAAAGAAAAGGTGTACCCATTAAACCAAGGCAGTCAAAATAATTATTTGAGTCCTATCGTTAAAAACAGCCCAATTATTTGAGTCCCCTCTACCTTTCTTGAATTAAATGTTATCTAGAGTTTGATGTATATTAAGTTTCGGATCCGATGGGCAAACAAGATTCTTAAGATCATTCTGGATAATATAATCCTTCGCAAACAAAATCAACGCATTTAAGTAAGATAACGGTAAATATTTGAAGAGAAAATTGACTGTATCGTCTTACCAGCTCGACTTCTGGAGTAATTGTGAAGAGTCCCTCAATAAATCTCTCTGTACAAGACAAATGTAACAAACCCTGTATCATCCTGAAGGTATGCCCCGGCAAAACAACGTAAAGATCAAGTCTGGATGAGAAAACATGATTGGAACAGATTAGAGGCGGGGACATGACATGTGATCTTGCTCCTTCGGCTGTCTCGCTCCGAGAACACCGAGATATGTGATCTCACCGAGATATCTGATCTCGCTGATGTAACGCATCCATGCTTCAAATGTTTCCTCCTGATCTCATGTAGCCCCCCTGTCTTGTCTGGTCCAACACCACAAGCCTCATCCTCCCCACAAACCCTCCTCTCTCCCCTTCCCCCTCCCCCAGCAGAAATCCTCCTGATAAAGCACTCAGCTGGTAGACAGCACAGAGGAAGGTGTAGAACAACAGCAATAGGTAGAGGTGTATGGGAACAGGAATACTTGACACGGCAGAGATGGGGGTTGCCTCATTGCAGGGGTAAGGGTTTACACCTGGCTCAGGTCGCTCTGGCTATGGAGAAATTTCCCAGACATTATCACAAAATTTCCCAATCAATTTCATCAATTTCCCACTCTTTTCCTCATCTGCACAACATACATCTACACTGTGATCTACACAAAAGTTATACTCCAATATAGTTTTAAAATTTACCGATGATAAACAAATCTCACATCACTTACACAATTTTCTCACAGAACTCAACAAATCTCCAACTCGTTTTCACAAATTTCTCACTCATTTCCTCATCTGCACAACGTTCAGTGACACTGCGATCAATGTAGAGGTCATATTCCAATATCCATAGTTTCCCCAGGTCAATATATCTCAGGTCGGTACCTGCATTGTATACGACCAATCAGTGGCCATTAAACCGCATCCAAGACAATCACCTCAGTTTCCTCCAACCTTGAGGTACATCGATCGCAGATACAACGGATACGGCAGAATTACAGAGCTACAATGGGAACAACACTGGCAGATGTTACACAGGAAGATAAGACACCAATTTGCCGATATTGGACATTCAGTGTTCCCAGGCTCCTCACATTGATAATCAGCCCTATAAGTAGCCCAATTTGCCTAGTATGTGAAACTGCTCTCCATTGAAGAGGAGCTGCCATGAGCTTAGCTGGTAAACTCGAGGACAACACAATTCTGCGAATTTTCGTCAAAATTCCTCATTTGTTACAAGATTGTTTTTACATATTTTAAAACATTGCTTCTTGAAAAGGAAAACATTTGCAAATATGTAAAATAATCGAAAAACAAATTGCCTCCAAGTTGTCTTCAACACAAAATTAACTGAAGTGAGCATGGCATGTATCAAATGTCTACATCCAAGTTTGCATACTGGTTGTTTTTTGTTACATAAGCAAGAGCTCTGAAATCCAGATGTTTCTGATCTCCATGTTAAAAAAGTAAACTACTTTCATGCCATAATGAGTCCATCATTAGCTGAGCATCACACATTGAGAACCAGTCCATAGCCTGATGTTTCCCATAACTACGTAACAGTGAACAGCTTTGATTCAGGTTAGATAATCCTAATTATCCCCCCTTCTATTACCTAGCTCATCACGGCAGTTGGGTTTCCATGGAGACAGCTATGCCTTGTTACGCTTATGCCAATTAAATTATATCAGGGGCTTTGGCAAGGCAACTTCCTCTGTCTAGATTTATTTATTTTCCTATTATATTTATTTAGTTAACTTTCATATATTCCTCATTTAAACATCCTGTGGAGCATCAACTTCATAGACTGACATTGTTTTGATAACATGCACGTATCTCATTTAACCCTCTCCCTGCTGGATTAGGCAGACACTGCTCTTTAGGGCATCTCCGGTTTCCTTCAGCATGGGCAGAGTTAAACATCCTATAACATATCAATTTCATAGACTTCCAGTTGAGGAAATATTGATAATATTTTCGGGGGAACTTTACTGCGAGGGAGCTCATTCTATAATAACAAAGCTATCTATTTCATGTTGATAGGATTTTAATATTTATGATCTCGTCCTGCTTAATGTTTAACCCTTGCTATATTGGAGGCAACCAAAGATGCCCAAAATAAATAAATGTAGGTACTAGAAGGTTAGCATTCACAATACCATCTACCCAGGGATGGAGACTATCACTTGCCCACTCACCTGGGCCATTTCTCCCAATGCTAAAGGGATCTGAATGGCTAGTAGAAATGCATGTTTTTTGTATACATTTGTTATTTGTATCACTTTTCGGACAAGTAAGTTTTTAAGGAAAGTTTCCATCCCTGCCTACCCATCATACAACTGGGTGGACTGAAGCAGTATTGATCAAAATACTGTCCTCAATGGTGTTATCCGATGGCTTGAGCTAGGCTTGAACCTAGAACATCCTGGTAATGAGGCAAGCATGCTACCTCTAGACCACTGTGCTAAACAACATTGCCTGTGTCTAATCCAGCAGCTTGCTTTAACCCTATCCCTGCTGCAGGCAACCAGAGATGCCCTAAAGAGCTGTGTATGTGCCTAATCCAGCAGGGAGAGGGTTAAATAGAAAAAGACTGTTTAAGATCTTATCTCTATGACATCCCAATCAGGTAAATGTAATTAACATTTTTTTTTTACTAAAGCCAATTGGAGACACCCTACGTGGTAGTGACTTTGACAGTAATTTAAAATGTCAGCATGGAAAGGTTCCTAGGTTTTCAAGAAGTTGCAACTTTCGAGAAGATTTTGAACTTCGAATTAATATTAACACGAGCACGACACCAGAGCATGATAGCAAGCAGGAAGTGTGCCATGACATGAATCATAAACTACCAGTAATTAACACATGATCATTTGCAAAAGCATGTAGCAGCACATGAATCATAGGCTAACCGGTCCCAGAAATAATTATACTAAAGACGAAAAATATGTCCAATGACAATTACACTAAAAATGGAAAACATTCTGATTACAAGTACATAAAAAAGAAAAAAATATATGCAATGACAATTATTCTAAAAAAAGGAAGAATAAATCCGATGACAATACCCTCATTGTCATAAAACTGGTCAATATTACAACTGAATATTCATTCACACGACTGTACTCTGAATGTTCTATGGATAATGGCTATAACACATTACCTGTCTAACATGCATATCGGCAGGATATTGATTCATTTCGATGCCGATGGAATAATGAATATAAATATGAGAAAGAAAAAGCAATTTCGAACAGGGGTATAAGCATGGAAAGGGCGCAGTATAAATGTGGTATTTATTATATATTAAAAACTGGAAATTTACTGATTGAAAATAGCAAAATGCCCGTTCCCCAAAATAATCTTAGCGCGACGAGAGTCTTAACTCCTGTGTGTTTACGCGATGTGATGTTACGAATCTCGTACAGCTACAATCATTCTGTGGAACGGGGGCCATAAATGTTCATGCTCATTCTGCAACATCTGTGTCAGACTTTTATCGTTGACTAGAGTGCAAATCCTTTTATCGTTCAAACAGTAGCAAATGACATCCACCAGGTATTATTTATAAAGGTGTCTTCTATTTACAACAAGGAAATTATCCATAAAGTGATCTGACCTTTCATCTGTTTAGAAACATTATGACCCCACACACATCTTTTTCACACATCTGTCTAAACTCTCTCAAATCCAGTAGTATTATCTCACAGATTAGGATTAATCCAGTACTGGAGGTTAATCTAAATCTGCCTGCTGGATTAAGCACAATCACAGCAACAGGGCATCTCCAGGTTCCAGTAGCAGCGAGAGAGTTAAAATATGGCACAATTATTTCTTGTCAGATTTCTACCCATCTGTGGGAGAGAATCGCCGCGATCCAAAGCAAACCCAGCAAAACTATTTCAAGGAGCAATGCAAATCTGACATCTAGGACAATTATCTTAATGACTGAATCAGTACCCATTTTAATAGCAGGCTCCAAGATTACAAATCCTTTTGAGTAAGATTTCATGCTCAAGCTCAAGTTTTATCTGGGGATTTGGGAACAAAATCTTGAGCTGAGCATGTTTGTACTGAATAGTTTTTTAGTCTCAGGGCCAGGACGATAATCTTAAGGACATCAGCACATTATCTCAAGCACAGGATAATTATTTCAAGAAAATTCAGCACCTAAATCTAAACCAATACCAATTATTCAACAATCTATTCTAACCTAAACAGCCCTATTAAAAATTTCCAACGCAATCAGTAAAGCAAGTCAGAGATTAAAGCTTTTCAGCGACTCGTGCTGCCTTGATATAGAATGCCAATCAGTAGAATTGACATACAAGTGATTCACCTCCACCCTCTAATAGACTAAATCTATAATCAGTTCACACCTAGCACTGCACAGCCATCTATGCTAAGAAGTATCAAGTCTGGCATTGAAAGCAGATAAAGCTGGCATTAAGTGACAATAAAGATCTAAACAGACTCTATCTCTCTAGCTCTGATGAGGCTGCCAATGTCTACTACAGGTGTAATACAGATGTGAGGTGTGGGAGAAGGTTACACCTGGTTGAGAATGTGTGTTGGGTGGGGAGAAGGAGAGAGAGAGAGAGAGAGAGAGAGAGAGAGAGAGAGAGAGAGAGAGAGAGAGAGAGAGAGAGAGAGAG
>JAUTBQ010154608.1:5408-30256 GCA_032361185.1 Lepetodrilus ovalis | reverse complement strand
AAGGCATTGCTTTGGCACAATACAACCTTGGGAATATGTATCGTAAAGGTCAAGGGGTTAAAAAATCTTACAAAAAAGCAGTTAAGTTATATAGGAAATCAGCAAAGCAAGGGTATGCTGTCGCACAATACAACCTTGGTATTATATATACAAATGGTTTGGGAGTTACTAAATCTTATCAAAAAGCAATTGAGTGGTATACAAAATCAGCTAAGCAAGGAGATGCTAAGGCACAATACAACCTTGGGGATATGTATGCAGGTGGGCAAGGAGTTACTAAATCTCACAAAAAAGCAGTTGAGTTGTATAGAAAATCAGCTGAGCAAGGTCATGCTAAGGCACAATACAGCTTTGGTCTTAGCTATGCCAAAGGGCAAGGAGTTAAGAAAAGTTACATTAAGGCTTATTATTGGATTAATACCGCAATATCAAATGGATATAATTATGAAAATAAGACACTTAGTATTTTAGAAAAGGTTATGACAAAAGAAGAAATTAAAAAAGCTAAAAACTATAATCCATTAGCTGATTAGTTTTATAAGAAAGAATTTAGAAATTATTGATAATAATTTAAATAAACGAGGAAAAAATGAAAATAATTAAACAATTAAAATTAAATAGCCTAATAAAGATAATCTTTTTATTAGTTTTTGTAACATCTTGTGCAACACCACAGGAAAAACCTGTTTGTGATAAAGGTGCTGGCATAAATACTATTGAAACACAGCCTCAGAAAAATGATTTTGAGCAAACATTAGATTTGGCAAATAAGGAAAATTCAGATGCTCAAATAATGCTAGCTTATGCATATTTTAGTGGTGATGACTTAAATGTTAGAAAAAGCTATAAAAAGGCAGCTAAGTGGTATAAACGAGCAACTAAATCAAAAGATAATATTATTAATAAAGGTTTAGCACTGAATAATCTTGGAGATATGTATGAAAATGGATATGGTGTTAGAAAAAACTACAAAAAAGCAATGCAGTTATACAAAAAAGCCATTAGAACTGGATATACCTTTTCTTATGCAAGTATAGGGCAACTTTACCATAAGGGCAGAGGTGTTCGTAGAAATTATAAAAAAGCATATGCACTTTATAAAATTGGTTTAAAGAAAAATAATAGTGAAGTTGTAGAAAATGCACTTAAAAAAGTTGAAGCTAAACTAACAACAAAGCAAAAACAACGAGCTATGAGGTATAAGTTTAAATATTTATTAAAGTAACTTACTAAAATAATAGAAAGCTAATTAATTATGAGTTTGAATTTAAATATGAAATTTGTAATAAAGCTTTTGATACAACTTATTTTATTTTCTGCCTTTTGTTCTCAAGCAACAGGAGGCAGGACTAATAGTGATGGCTGTCATAATAGTAAGAAAACTGGTTATCATTGCCATAATAAAAAAAGAAACCCTTCATCAAAACGCAAAGTCAAAAGTAAAAAAATAAAATATAAATCTAATAACTTTAAGTCTAATAAATTTAACTGCAAACCTAAATATTGTGGTCAAATGAGAAGTTGCGAAGAAGCTTATTATCACTTAAATGTATGTGGAGAAACGCAAAGAGATGCGGATTCTGACGGTGTTCCTTGTGAGAGTATTTGCCGATAATTTAGAAGTTTAGATAGTTTGTTTTAGTTTTTAACACTTATAACTATTAACTTTAGAAATATAAACAATAAATTCAAACTGGTTTCAACTGATTTAAACAACTGCTATAATCCAAATATTATAAACATTTAACATAACTTTATATAAGTTACATAATTTAACATAATCCAAAATACATAAAAAATGCAAAAAGAATATAATCCAAAACAAATAGAGCAACAAACACAGCAATATTGGCGTGATAATCAATCATTTAAAGCGGTTGAAGATGAGACCAAAGAAAAATTTTACTGTTTATCAATGTTTCCTTACCCAAGTGGTAAGCTTCATATTGGGCATGTTCGTAATTATACGCTTGGAGATATGATTTCAAGATATCAGCGAATGATGGGTAAAAATGTTATGCAACCAATGGGCTGGGACGCTTTTGGGCTTCCTGCTGAGGGGGCTGCGATAAAACATAAAATGCCACCAGCAAAATGGACTTATGAAAATATAGATTATATGAAAAATCAGTTAAATTCACTTGGTTTTGCTTATGATTGGAATCGTGAACTTGCAACTTGTCAGCCTGATTATTACAAATGGGAGCAGTGGTTTTTTACTAGATTATATGAAAAAGGGTTGGTTTATAAAAAAGTTTCTGAAGTAAATTGGGATCCAGTTGATAATACGGTTTTGGCAAATGAGCAAGTAATTGATGGGCGTGGTTGGCGTTCTGGAGCTTTGATTGAACGCAGAGAAATTCCACAATGGTTTATAAAAATAACTAATTATGCTGAAGAATTACTTACAAGTTTAGATGATGAAAATCTAAATTGGCCAGAAAAAATCAAAACAATGCAAAGAAACTGGATAGGAAAATCAGTTGGTTTGGAAGTTGATTTTGCAGTTGAGGGTTATTCAAAAGGCTTAAAAGTATTTACAACAAGACCTGATACGATTTATGGGGCAACATTTATGGCAGTTGCTTATAATCATCCACTTGCAAAACAGCAGTGTGAAAATGATTTGGAACTTGCTAAATTCTGTGATGAAATTTCTAAAGGTGAACGAACAGAAGCAGCTATTGAAACAATGGAAAAGCTTGGAAAACAAACTGGATTATTTGCAACTCACCCATTTACAGGAGAAAGAATTCCAGTTTTGGTAGCTAATTTTGTTTTGATGTCTTATGGAACTGGTGCGATTATGGCAGTTCCAGCACATGATCAAAGGGATTTTGATTTTGCTAAAAAGTATGATTTGAAAATAACCCCTGTAATTTCTCACCCCAAAGATTTCACTTGGGATAAGGCTTATACTGAAAAGGGCAAAGTAATTAATTCAGATATTTATAATGGAATGGATTATCAAACTGCTTTTGATGAAATGGCAAAAGCATTAATTGAAAAAGGTGTTGGTGAGCTAAAAACTAATTATAGATTGCGTGATTGGGGAGTTTCTAGGCAAAGATATTGGGGTTCTCCAATTCCTTTTTATACTGATGAAAATGGTAAAAGTATTCCCGTTCCACTTGCTGATTTACCAGTCAAACTACCAGAAGATGTTACTGTAACTGCTGAAGGTTCACCTTTGAAATCAATGCCTGAATTTATTAATGCAATTAATTCAGAAACAGGGCAAAAAGTGCAAAGAGAAACAGATACATTTGATACATTTATGGAGTCTTCTTGGTATTACGCTCGTTATGCAAGCCATGATTGTGATACAGCAATGCTTGATGAAAGAGCTAATTATTGGTTGCCAGTTGACCAATATATTGGTGGAATTGAGCATGCAATTTTGCATTTACTTTATGCTAGATTTTTCCACAAATTACTTAGAGATGAAGGACTTGTAAATAGTGATGAACCATTTGCAAAGCTTTTAACCCAAGGAATGGTTATTGCACCAACTTATTATCGTGAGAATTCAGATGGAACAAAACAGTTTTTTAATCCAGATGATTTAACAATTAGCAAAGATTCAAAAGGAAGAATTGAATCAGCCGTTTGTAATAATGATGGTAAAGAAGTGTTAGTTGGTAAAGTTGAGAAAATGTCAAAATCAAAAAATAATGGAACAGATCCGCAAAAATTAATTGATAAATATGGAGCAGATACAGTTAGATTATTTATTGCTTTTGCAGCTCCTCCAGAGCAATCACTTGAGTGGTCTGATGCTGGTGTTGAAGGCTCACATAAGTTTTTGCGTAAAGTTTGGAATTATGCGCAGAAGTTTAAAACTGAAATTCAGAAAGCGGATACTTCTATAAATGAATTTAAATGTCCAAAACTTAAAAATATTCGCCGTGAAATTCACAAAACTTTACAACAAGCGACTAATGATTTTGAAAAACAACAGTTTAATACAGTTGTTTCAGCTTGTATGAAAATCTATAATTCAATATCTGATCTTGATGGTGATAATGAATTTAGTAATGCACTTCGCCGTGAAAGTTATGAGATTTTACTAAAACTGCTTAATCCAATAACACCTCATATTGTTCATAAACTATGGTCAGACCTAAGTTTGGATAATGAAGCTTTGACGGCTAAATTCCCTGTTGTTGATGAAAAAGCACTTGTGCAAGAAGAAATTCAAATGATTGTGCAAGTAAATGGTAAAGTTCGTGGCAAAATAGATGTTAATATAAATGATGATAATCAAGCTGTTGAAAAAATAGCTTTGGCAAATTCAAATGTAACTAATTTTACTGATGGAAAAGAAATTATTAAAATCATTGTTATTCCAAAACGCTTAGTAAATATTGTGGTTAAAGGTTAGATTATGAATAAATTTGGAAGAAAATTAAGTAGCAATTTTTTGAAATTTTCACTAGCAACTTCGTTATTATTTGTTGCAAGTTGTGGGTTTCATCTTCGTGGATATGATGAAAGCTCACAATTATCTGCAAGGTTTGATAAAACTTATGTGCAAATTTCTGATGATTATTTAGAATCTCAAATTAAAAGGTTAATTAATAATAGCGGTGGGAAAGTTGTCAAAGATGATGAAGCAATAACTAAAGTTTCTATTTCAAGTATTAAAAAAGATAAACGCCAAATAGCTTTATCAGGTGATGGTTCATTAAAAGAATATGAGCAAACATATAATATAACGGTAATAGTTTCAGATATTAGCAATGGAATTCAACTAGGAAATCGCAAATTATCAACTATAAAATTTATTCAGCTAGATAGCAGGAAAATTTTGGCAGGTGAAGAGCAAAATGATATCGTTAAGAAAAATGCAACTAGAGAGCTTGCAAAACGAGTTATGAGTTATTTACGAGCTTTTCATTAGGTTTATTTATGATTTTACCAAGTTCAAATCTTAAAACACATTTACAGCAAAAAGGGCTAGCAAAATGCTTTTTGGTTTATGGGCAGGAGTTGTTGCTTGCCGATGAAGCTGTCATTGAGTTAAATAAGTTTGCTAAGGAAAAAGGTTTTTTGGAACGAGATGTTTTTTACTTGAAGACTAATTTTAAACTAGCCAAAATAATGGATAGTATTAGAAATCGTAGTTTATTTTCACCAAAAAAAGTAATAGAAATAAGGCTTGAGCAAGAAAAGGTAAATAAAAAAGATAGTGAGAAAATCTCAGAAATAGTTAATTCTAATAAAAGTAACTTAATAATAATTTATGCAACAAAACTATCTTACAAATCTCAAAAAGATAAATGGTTTACAAAAATAGTCCGTGAAAATATTGCTATAAATTGTCCCAAAATATTTTTAAACCAATTGCCAACTTGGATTGTGCAACGAGCAAAAGATAATGACTTGGAACTTGATAATTCTGCAATAAAGAAGATTGTTGCATTTTCTGAAGGTAATTTATTCTGGAGCGTACAAATTATCCAACAACTTAAGTATTTAAATACTAACGCCGAATCTATAATTACAGGTGAAACAATAGACTCTATATTAGTTGATAATTCAATTTTTCAAATAAATGATTTGGTGAGTGCAATATTTGCTAAGAAAAAAAGAAGCAAACGAATTTTGGCAAAACTAAAAGCTGAAAACTTAAGCTCTGTATTTGTCGCTTCAGCTTTAACCCGTGAAATAAATGTTTTTTTGGAAATATATTATTGTGGGTCAAATATAAACCAAGCATTCTCAGATTTAAAAATATGGCAATCAAGGCAAGCACTTTACCGTAATGCAATAAATTTATTTGATATAAAACAGTTTAAGTATGCCCAAAAACAGCTTTCAAAGATTGATAAAATTAATAAAGGTGTGAAAAAAGGAGATGTTTGGCTAGAGTTGGATAGTTTTATATTTGATTTGATTTTCAAATAAATAAGCTAACAAACCAATAAACAAGCCAACAAACCAATAAATAAGCTAATAAACCAATAAACAATCAAGTAAACAAATATCTACCCAAAAAGCTAACCTAAATAATCCTTTAGATCAGAGTTTATATTTTGCATTGCTTTATTATAATTTTCTTCCAAAACAACTTTACCATTTTTTAGTAAAACCAATTTACTAGCGTTTTTAACCTCTACTGGTTGATGGCTGACCAAAATTGTTACTAATGACTTTTGAATGGTTATATTATTTATTAATTCTAAAATATCTTGTCGCATTTGAGGTCCTAATGCGGAAACTGGCTCATCTAACAATAATATTTTTTGCTTTGAAACTACTGTTCTTGCAAGTGCAACTCTTTGTTTTTGTCCGCCTGAAAGCTGTTCTGGAAGTTTTGTTTGTATATTTACAACTTCATCTAAGCCAACTGTTTTAATAGCTTGTTCTATTTGTTCTTTCTCTTTGTTTGAGACATTCAAATTAGGTTTAATTCCTAGAGCAATATTTTCAAAAATATTTAAATGACTAAATAAATTATCTTCTTGGAAAATTGTAATTATATTGCGTTTATTAATTTCAACTTTGCCAAGATTGTTACCATCAAACAAAATTGAGCAATCATCTAACTCTAAAAATCCAGCAATTGCTTCTAAAGTTGTGGTTTTACCAGAACCACTTGCACCTGTTAATAGTGTGATTTCGCCTTTTTTGGCTTTGAAGTTAATATCTAGTTTGAAATCTGAATAGTTTTTATTTAGTTTTATTTGAAGCATTTATATTTTATATTTTGTTTTCGTTTGTGGTTTTATTTGTAGCTTTGTTCATAACTTTATTTATGAAGCCATTTATTATAACTATACTTATTATACATATAATTATGAAAACAGCTGAAACAACGCCAGCTTGCTCAATTTTATAACTGCTAAGTAAATCATATAAGTAAAGTGATAAAGTTGGGGTTTTACTATTTGCAAATAAAGTTGCAGCCCCCAAATCTCCCAAAGAGAGGCAGAAAACAATACTACTAGCTTTTGCAAAAGCTGGTGCGATTTCTCGCCAGATTATAATCTTGAAATAATTAAACTCACTTAGGTTTAGCATTTTGGCTAATTTTCTAGTTTTGTTATAACTTGTTTGAATTTGCGGTAATAACAACCTAATTGAAAATGGTAAGCTAATAAAAAAGTGAATAAATATAATTAAAAACATAGAGTTTTCACTAATATCAAAATATTTGTAAGTTAATAAAAACCAACCTGTTCCTAAAATTATTGAGGGAATAATAAATCCTAATAAGGTAAATATTTGGATGATATTTTTAGTTTTGTCTTTTTTGAGAGTAATTATATAACTGCAAATAAATAGTGTTGCAATCATAGTCCAGCCAGATGATGCAGTTGCGATTAATATACTTTTCAAAATTGCTTTGTGAAAAATGCTATTAGTTAAAACCTTTATGAAACTAGAGTTAAATAATCCAAAAAGTATTGAAATAAAAGGCAATGAAATAAAAATTGTGATACAAATTATTAAAATATAATCAAACAATTTTTGTTGCCCTTTATTGTCAAAACGAATGACGCTAATTGTCAGTTTATTTGTTAAGCTTATGTTTTTTGAAGTGTTTTTTGTTATAATAAAAGACAATGAGGTAAATATTAATATTTGAATTAACGCAAAAATGGCAGCTTTTTCAGGTTGAAAGTTAAATTTGATTGCTTGATAAATTGCAAGTTCCAAAGTTGTGGATTTTGCACCACCGCCAACCGTAAGAATTACCGTAAAACTACCAAAACAAAGTAAAAAAACTAATATAAATATATAAAGCATTTCTTTTTTGATTAACTTTAAATCAATAAAAAGGAATATATTCCAGCTAGTTAGTTGCAATTGTTGGGCAGTTTTATAGAAATTAGTTGGAATATTATTGTAAGCAAGTATTAAGAGTAGGGTGGACAAACTTAGGTTGAAAAAGGTATGAGTTATTAATATTCCTGTTAATCCATAAAACTTAAATTCACTAAAACCTAAATAAACAAGTGTTTGGTTAATAAATCCATTGTTTCCAAAAATATCAATAATAGCAAAAACTGCAATAATACTTGGAGTGATTGTTGCAAGAGCTAATAGTTTTATAATAGATTTCTTGAATTTAAACCGCTGTCTTATAAATGCCCTTGCAATAAAAATAGCAGGAATAACGCTTAATAAAGCGGATAAGAATGCTTGGTAAAAGCTAAACCGAATTATCTTTAGAGTGTATTTGTTAAATATTATTTCTTTTATATCAATGAACTGGACTGTTGATAACATTGGTATAATTGCAAGAATAACTCCTACAAATAATATTAATATTATAGTAAGTCCAATTATTTTAGAGTTTTTGAATATATCAAACATACTACTTATATATAGCTTTGTGGATTTTAGCTGCGGTTTTGCTAAGTTTATTAATGTCTGCAAAGCTTGGTTGCTCGTTATTGTCTAGTTTTTGTTGCTGAAATTCAACTTCACTAGTTAAGTAGTTTATTAGTTTTATCGCACAACCACGGCAACTATCTGTGCAAAAGTTCTTCTTTGAGGCTTTATCAAGAATATCTGCATTTATCCTATCTATTAAAGATATCATAACAATTTTAGTGTTAGGTTTCTTTTGGGCTTTCTTTTCTTGTGTCATTTTTGGTTTAATTTTATTTATTATTCTCTCAAAAGTTGAGTGTATTTGGTATTAGTTTAGCATTTTTGGGAGGTTTTTTAGCAAATAAAATGCTAAAAATAAAGAAAATTTAAAATTAATTCAAAATAATCCAAAAAAGTTCAAGTTCTATTAAAGCTTGATTTAACAACAAAAAACTAATTATTTTGATAGTGAAAGCCTTGTGTTTATTGAGTTTGTTACAATTTCTTTGTGTAAAGTTGTTGCCATCATTGAATAGTTTGCTACAATTATAGCCGTTGTAAGTTAGTAAGTATGAGAAACTGAATAACAATAACTAATAAGGTTTTAAAAAATTAATTATAATAATAACAAATTTCTCACATTTACTTAATATTTAGAATACTTTTACAGCATAACCAAATCAACGAGTTGTAAGTTGGTGGATATAAGAAACTGAATAAAAAATATAATAAGTAGTTCCAAAAATTAATAATAATAATAACAAATTTCTTAAATTCACTTTATAAACCTACAACGCACCAAAACACCACGCATCCAAACACCACGCACCAAAACTAGTATTACTTTATAGGCTTAGGTAATTATTAATTAAACACATAATTAAATACATATCGCATATATATAATACAGTGAGATATAAAACTACAAACAAGCTATAAATACCTATCCATTTATCCTATAAAAACAAATATTGTCATATTTGTGCCAAATTAGGTCACAAATTGTCAGATATTACAAAAATTGTCCAAATAAATTCCAAAACTATTAAAGGAAGAAACCTATTTTAAGGAATTAATTAATCCTAATTGCAGTTTTTGTTATCACAACTCTTTGATATATAAATAAAAACGAAAAGATGGCATAGGCTGTGCTATATGTTTAGTGGTTATAAACCAGTGAGTTTAAGAAGCTGAAGAATATTAGAAATTACAAAAATTAATAATAAAAACTATAAACTTCTGACATTCACTTTTTAATAAAAATTTTAATATAATATAAAACGGAGAATTTAAATGAAAAAATTACAAAAAGGTTTTACTCTAATCGAGTTAATGATTGTTATCGCTATTATCGGTATTTTAGTAACTATGGCTTTACCTCGTTACCAAGAATACACAGTTCGTGCTAAAGTTATGGAATGTCTAAGACTTGCTAATGGAGCTAAATCAGCTATGGGAGTTACAATGTCAGCTGGTAATGGTGGGATTGCTTCTTATACTTCTAATAACGTTTCTGGTGGTGTAAATGGTACTGCTGGTACGGAAGTAATTAATAATGCAACAGGACCTGATACAGGTTGGAGATTTGACCAAACTAACTATTGCTTAACTATTGATATCGTTGGTGCTAATGCTACTGCTAATGCTGCTGCTACTGTTGCAGTTAGTGCGGCTACAGGTCAATCTACTATAACAACCCCAGGTACTTATATCTATGCTGTAACTCAAAATACTGGTGCTAAATCAGGTAATACTGCTGCTGATCCAGCATTCACTATTTCAGCTGCTTTACAAGCTGGAAATATCGAGTGGGATTGTTCAGTAGTTAATGCTAATAATGTTGCTACTACCACTGCAGCACATGGGGTAACAACAGTAGCTGAATTACCAGCTTACTACCCTGCAGAATGTAGAGACTAATATTTAGTTAAAACATAATGTTTGAAAAGCCCCTTAATTGGGGCTTTTTTTGTTGTTTAAAATAATAATAATAGTTAGAATTAGATTTGCATTTAATTATTAAAAGGAAAAATAAAATATGAAAAAACAAAATGAAAGTTTCAATACTAAACTAAGATTTAAAGCAATGCTTGCTCACTCTTTATTCAGCCTGATTTTATTAGGTTTATTTATGCTTATTGTTCTAAGGTTTTGGTTTCCAGGCCCGCACTTTCTATATAATGGAGGTTGGGATGGGGCGAAAATACTTATTCCTGTTGATTTAGTAGCAGGTCCGCTAATAACATTTTTTGTTTTCAATACCAATAAATCAAAAAAAGAACTAGTAATAGATTTGTCTATTATATTATCTATCCAAATATGTTTCTTCTTATTTGGTTTGTATAAAGTTGAATCTGTTAGACCTGCGGCACAGGTTTTAACCTATAAAGGTCATGTCAAACCAGCTGATTTTAATGATATAAAATCACAAATGAAAATTTATAACAGTAAAAAAAACCTAAATAAAACAAATAATCACCCACCATTTTATTATGCAGATAGTTCTTATAAAAATGAGAATACAAAGAAACAGCAAAATTTATATGCTATTCTCCCTGGAATGAATGATGCTGTTGCTGCTTTTATGTATGATGACCCAACAAGCAAGTCATCATTAGAAAAGATAAAAAAAATGTCAGTGAAGTCAAAGAAAAATCTACTTTTTGATGATAGATATAAAAAGGCAATTAATAATTTTGAGAAAAGTAATAAAGGAAACTTTTACTTTTTTGCAATATTCCTGTCTAAAGGAGCTGGTGTTATGGTGTTAAGTGATAAAGGTTATCCAGTTGATTACTTAGCAATGCATTATTATAAATAAATGAAAGTATCAATAATTGTAGCTGTATCAGAAAATAATGTTATTGGAATAAATAACCAACTTCCTTGGGATTTACCCAAGGATTTGGCATATTTCAAAAAAATAACAACAGGTAACACTATTGTTATGGGCAGGAAAACTTATGAATCAATAGGTTTTCCGCTACCTAATAGAATCAATATCCTAATAACAAGGGATAAAAATTACAAAGTTAATAATGAAAAAGTAAAGATTGCCTTCTCATTAGAACAAGCAATTGAAATATCAGAAAAACTTTCTAAAGATAATGAAATATTTATAATAGGTGGAGAGCAAATATTTAAATACGCTTTGGAACAAAACTTAGTTGATAATATTTACCTAAATAGAATATTAGCTAAGTTTGATGGGGATACATTTTTACCAAATATTAATTTTGGTAACTGGAATCTAATGTCAAAAGAAGAAAGTGATATTGATGAAAATAATAAAATATCAATATGCTTTTATGTATATAAAAGTAGGAGATAAGTGATGAGTAAAAGTAAAAGTGGTTTTATGAATAAAAGTAATTTGCAGATAAAATACACCAAGTATATTTTGATTGTTTTCGGGATTTATTTTATTTTAGGAATGAGGTTCTTAATAGATGCTTATGGTGATGAAGGTATAAGGGTGCCTAGCAATGCTATGGCTTGGTGTTTTGGTGTTTTAATTATAACTATTGGTATGAAATTTATAGCAGAAGAAAAAAAACTGAAACTTTCTTTTTTTTCAAAAGTTCTTATAGTTGTTTTTGTTCTTTTTTTAATCCCTTTTTTATACCCTTTAGGTTTTAAGATTCATGCCTTAGGTAGAGTTTTAGGTTTTTTAGGTGGGATATTAATATTTATAATATTACATCAATTAAGATTATCAAGAAGTCAAAAGGATTTAATATTACTATTTATTGTAGTAAGTGGTTTGCTTGAGGCACTTGTTGGTCTATCACAAATATATATTTTTAATTATGAAAATAATTTACTAATGTATCCATATGATTATGGAAGGCCTTTGGGGACAATGTTTCAAGTTAATGGTTTGGCTAATTTAATGAGTACAAGTATTATCCTTGCAGGATTCTTATTTATTAAAAACACATTATTACAAAAGGAAATAAAATTTCTAAATATATTTTTATTAATTTCGGTTTTTTTCTGCTCTTGGACTTTGTGGCTTTGCTTATCAAGGTCAGGTTACTTAGGTGGAGCTTTAGCGTTATTACTATTAACACCTTGGGCTTTTAAAATAAATATTAAAAAATATCTATTATTTATAGTGGTAATTGGGCTTGGACTTTTATCAAACTCAGTAACAAATCATAATGTTAACCAAATAGATAAAAAGATTACTAAGGCTGGAGCAAGGAAATCTATATATATAAATTCTGTCCATATGTTTTTGAATAAACCGTTAACTGGTTACGGATATGGTGGTTTTGAATCAGGTTTTTTAAAAAATCAAAGTGAAAGGATTAAGGAAGATCCATCAGTAGAAGCTTTTCCTGAAATGGTTTTTTTAACTCATCCTCATAATGAGATACTGTTTTGGATAGCTGAAGGTGGTATTGTTCCTTTATTAGGAATTATATTACTTATCATTGGATTTATTACTATGCTCAGGCGATTTAACTTTATTACTGCCTTAGCTTATACTAGTTTAGTATTACCTATTGGTTTGTACTCTGAATTAGAGTTGGCTTTTTATGTATCATCATCTCTTTTTATAATATTTATGATTTTATTATTTGTTATAGATTCAGATGGGATGCAAGAGCAAAATAAGGAGATGAATAAAATAAATATGAAATATGCGTATCTATTATCACCTATATCACAAGTAGTATTAATAGTTACCCTAGGATATATGTTGACAACCATACATACTGCGTACAAGATAAGGCAAAATAAGCCTTGGGAAATAGTTAACCCTGTAGCATTCTTAGATGAAATTTATGATAATTCAAGGTATAAAAATATGGTATCTGGATACTTAGCAGGTAACAGTCAGCCAATAAAACTTTATTTGAAAGAAACTAAAGTGTTGCTTGAAAGGAAACCACGAGAACATTACTACAGAGGAATGATTAAAGGTTACAATGCGTTAGGTGAAACTCAAAAAGCTAAAGAGTGGCTAAATAAAGCAAGGCTTCTATTTCTTAATGAAGGGCATAAAAAGATTTTTGCAAAAGAGGCTAGTGAATATCAGCTAGTTAATTTGCCATCGAAACAAAAATAATAATTACACAGTAAAACGGCCTTTTTAGGGCATTTTACTGTGTAATTATTTAATTAGGTAATCTTTTGATTGTCTAATCACTTACTAACTATTAGATTGTGAAAGTCTATTTTAATAATACAAAAGCTAAGAAATAAAATATAGGAAAGCTAGGTATAAAACCATCAATTCTATCAAGTATTCCACCATGGCCTGGTAAAATTTGGCTAGAGTCTTTTATATTGTTTTGTCGTTTTATTACGCTTATAAATAAGTCTCCAATGACTGAAGATAAAGCTGTAAGTAAAGCAATTAGTATTATTGATAAAGCGTTTAATGAAGTTTCACTTGCCATAAATTTAAATGCTAAAGCACAAATCATTGAGATAACAAGACCACCCAATAATCCTTCTATTGTTTTTTTTGGGCTAACTTTTTTGGCCAATTTTCTTTTACCAAAAAACCTACCAACAAAATATGCACCACTATCAGCGGTTGCAACAATCAAAACCACATAAACTAATAAATTATGAGATGTGTTATTTAGAGAAACAATAGTTGCAGCAAGTGCGCAAAGAATTATTGAAGCTGGTATTTCTAAAAATAATTGTTTTATTTTATAGTTATCTACTTTTTCGTAGTTAAGTATTTGCAAAAGTGCAAAAATATAATAAATTATTGTGCCAAAAGCTAGAGCTTTTAAAACAATTGGGTAAAATAAAGCTAAGACATAAAGACAAGTTGTTATTGCGTAGTTTAGTAATTTTGCTTGTTTACTTAATTTGGCGATTTTATTCCACTCCCAAACGGCAATCATTAAAATTGCAAACATAATATATTTGAAAAATGCTTCTGGCAGAACAAATATAGCAATAGCAAGTCCAATAATTAGAAATACGGCGGTGATTATTCTTTGTTTCATAATTTTGTATTTTGTATTTTTAGAAAATAATGATTTTAAAGCAGTTTTACTTAAAAAGCATTAACTAATGATGTTTTATGTATAATGGAAATATGTTTTAATAACTAATTACGAACTAATTTAAACTAACTAAAAAAGAGGAAAACAATGAAAAAAATACTAACAATAAGCTTATTAGCGTTACTTTCTGTATCATTTGCTGATGAAACAACAACTAAAAATAGTAAAGATGATAAAGGCAATGAAGTAATTAAAATCCCAAATCCGCTTCAATCATATAAAGCTTATACAGTTCGCGCAAAGGTTATAGAGTGCCTTACAGTATCAATGGGAGCAAAACTAGACATTGCAACCACTGTTTCTGCTGGTGATGGTTCTGTTGCATCTTACACTTCAAATAACAAGCCTAATGCTAAAGGGGAGGCGGTAATTGATACTTCAACAGGACCAGATAGTGGTTGGAGATTTGACCAAACTAATTATTGTTTAGCAATTGATATAGTTGGTGCAACACAAGAAGACTTTAAGAAGTCAAAAGTAGAGAGAGATAGAAAAACTGGTAAAGTTAAAATAATAAATCCAAGTATTTATATAACTACAAAAATGCAAAATACTGGAGCAATAGGTGGAGAGCCAGCTATGAGAATGAGCTTAGCTAACAACTCTGGAAACTTAGAGTGGGATTGTGAAATAACGGGTAACCCAAATAAAGAGTATTACCCATCTGAATGTAGATAATAATTAATAACTAATTTAAACTAACTAAAAAAAGAGGAAAACAATGAAAAAAATAATATATGCAATATTTGTATCAATGATTTTAAGTGCTTGTTCGTCATCTGAAAGTATGATGGATAAAGACAGTGAATATAAAACTTGGGTTAATAAGCTAATAAATAGTAGAAGTAAAAACTATAAAAGAATTCCAATTGATACGGAGCAACAACAAAATAAGTTTCAGGAGTTACTTTATAATGCTTATAAAAAACAAATTTCTAAAAAAACTTTTATTTATGAAATGAAAAAGGATTACCCAAAATATGTAAAATCTATAAAATGGGTTGCAAAACAACTACCAAAATAATATAGCTTGTCGAAAATGCCAAATCTAATTTGCCCAATTGACAAAAAAGAGCTAATTAGAAAAGGCAGCTCATACTCTTGCTCTAATAATCATTGTTATGATATTGCAAAGCAAGGGTATGTTAATTTATTACTGCCACAGCAAAAAAATAGTAAATCACCAGGTGATAGTAAAGAAATGGTTATTGCTAGGCAATTATTTCTTAATTCAGAAAGTTTTATTCCAATTGCTGAGCAAATCCAACAAATAGTAATTAACTTACAAAACACAAAAGAAAACACAATAAATAACAATCAACTAAAAGTATTAGATGCTGGTTGTGGTGAGGGTTATTATTTGAATTATATTTGCCAAAATACTACAATTGATTGTGATAATTTTTATGGTTTAGATATTTCAAAGCCAGCGGTTTTGGCTTCGTCAAAGAAGAATAAAAATATAAATTGGTTAGTTGCAAGTAATGCAAATATTCCATTTGCTGATAATAGTTTTGATATTATTTTTTGTATATTTGGTTTTGCTTGTTTTGATGAATTTAAACGAGTTTTAAAGCCAAATGGAAAATTAGTTATGATTGAGCCAGAAGCCAATCATTTGTTAGAAATGCGTAAAATAATTTATCCAGTAATAAAGCAAAAAGCTGAAAAAAAACTTGAAATAACTGATTTTAAATTAATTAATTCAAAAATTCTAAACTATAAAAAAACTATAAATAAAGAGCAAATTAGTAATCTAATAGTTATGACGCCACATTTTTATCGTGCAACCAAAGAAAATAGAGCAAAATTGGAAATTTTAGATAAAATAACAATAACGATAAACACAATAATCAACACTTATTCTTTAGACAAATAAAACTAGGGGCAAATATGCAAAACATTGAAAAATTAGGAACATTTTATTTAGGAAGCGAAATAAACGAATCTAAAACTGAAAAAGATTTAATTTTGTATGACTCAAAAGACCTAACAACTCACTCAGTTATTATTGGAATGACAGGTTCTGGGAAAACTGGGCTTGGCGTTTGTATGATTGAAGAAGCTTTGCTTGATGGAATTCCAGTGATTGCAATTGACCCAAAAGGTGATTTGGGAAATTTACTTTTAACATTTCCAAATTTGGCAACAAGTGATTTTAAAGATTGGATTGATCCACTTGAAGCAGAAAAATTAGGGAAAACAGTAGATGAGCTTGCCACAGAAAAAGCAAAACTTTGGCAAAATGGAATTGAAAAAACAGGACAAAGCAAACAAAGAATAAAACAGCTTAGAGAAACAGTTGATATGAATTTATTTACACCTGGTTCTAATGTTGGTCGTCCAATTTCACTTTTGAAATCTCTAAATTCACCACCAGAAAATCTAAGGAATGATAAAGATTTGTATCGTGAAAGAATAGCAGCTGCTACGACTGGAATACTTTCACTGCTAGATATTGAAAATAATCCATTATCAAAAGAGCATACTTTGGTAAGTAATATTTTGGAATATTTTTGGGATAAAGAGCAAAGCGTTAGCTTAGAAGATTTGATTATGACCGTCCAAAAACCACCGTTTGAAAGAATTGGGGTTATGGATTTAGAAACTATTTATCCACAAAAAGAACGAACTAAATTTGCAATGAAAATCAATAATTTAATTGCAAGCCCAAGCTTTGAAGCGTGGACTCAAGGGCAACCATTAGATGCAAAGTCATTATTATTTGGTGAAAAAGGTAAACCACAATTAAGTGTTATGAATATTGCTCATTTATCTGATAATGAAAGAATATTTTTTGTAACAATGCTTTTGAATGAAATTCTTGCTTGGATGCGAACTCAGCCTGGAACTGGGAGTTTGCGTGCTATTTTATATATTGATGAAATTTTTGGTTATATGCCACCTGTTGGAAATCCAGCCACAAAAACTTTGTTGCTTACTTTGTTAAAACAAGCTAGAGCTTATGGAGTAGGGCTGGTTTTATCAACGCAAAATCCTGTTGATTTAGATTACAAAGGTCTTTCAAATACTGGAACTTGGTTTATTGGTAAATTACAAACAGAGCAAGATAGAGCAAGGGTTATGAGCGGACTTTTATCGGCAACTGAAGATGGTTTTGATAAAAAAGAATTAAATGAAGCATTTAACCAATTAGGAAAAAGAAAATTTTTAATGCACAATATTCATGAATCAGAACCTGTGATTATGACAACTAGGTGGGCAATGAGTTATTTAGCAGGACCTTTATCGCGTCAGCAAATCAAAAAACTATGTGCAAATATCCCAGCTTATGAAAATAATACAAAAGAAAAAACTATAAAACTTCCTGAAACTAATTTGGATATTGTTGAAAATATATCTTTAGCTTCAGATATTGAGCAGTATTACTTGCCGCCAACACAAGTGGTTACAGATTATTCAAAAGTTGTTTATAAAAGCTGTTTGCTTTGTGTTTCTAATATTTCTTATGATGATATAAAGTCTAATATTCATCATTTGGTTGAAGGTATTTATAAAACTGAATTTTCAGATGGTGCAATTGCAATTGATTGGCGTAATTCTGTTGAGAAAACAATAAATATAAACCTTTTAAGTAAAGATAAGCCTGAGAATTCATTAAATATAAACCCAATAGCAGCAGCTCTTCGTGCCAATTATTATAAAGATTGGGAAAAATCATTCAAAACTTGGGCAAAGCAAAATAAAATTTTAGAATTATTTAAGCATAGTTCTATGAATTTATTCTCAAAAGTAGGGGAGTCAGAATCTGAATTTAGGCAAAGAATTGATTTATCTTTACGAGAAAATAGAGATTTGGAAATTAAAAAGTTACGAAAAACTTATTCTAAAAAATTAGATAGCTTAAGTATGAAGCTAAAACGCGCTGAAATTAAAGTGGATAAAGAATCCGAACAAGCAAGTGGTAAAACGCTTGATGCTATTTTGGGAGCTGGAACTGCTTTATTTTCAATGTTTTTTGGTAGGAAAAAAGTATCAGCAACTAACGCTAGAAAAATAAGTATGGCTCTTAAAAAAGCAAAAGGTGCATTTAGCGAACGCGATGATGTTGGCGTTGCTAAAGAGTTGGTGGAAATAATTGAAAAAGATATTTTAGGCTTGGAAACAGAGCTTACAAAAGAAATTAATAATATAAAAGAACAGTTTGACTCAGGAAAGGCTGTTTTTGAAATAGTGCAAATTTATCCAAAATCAACAGGAATTGATACTAAAATATTTGCTCTTGGCTGGGAGCCTGGAATTATTATTAATGGAAATTGGACTGCTGTTTGATTTTGGTTTTTAATACTGCTTTAAACTAAATACAAATAAATAAAAAAATATTATGGAAAAATTATATATTTATGAACATTGTCCTTATTGTGTGCGAGTATTGGTTTTTGCAGGTTTGAGTGATATAAGTTTGGATATTATCGTGCTTGCAAATGATGATGAAAAAACTCCAATTTCAATGGTTGGTGTGAAAAGTTTACCAATTTTAGAAAAAAGTAAAAATAATTATATGAAAGAAAGCCTTGATATTATTGCTTATTTAGATGAAAAATATAATAAAATTAAACTACCAAGTTATAATCAAGAGAATCAGGAAATAATTAGTTGGATAAATAAAAATAAAACTGATATTTATTCATTATCTATGCCTCGTTGGGTTAATATGAACTTGCAAGAATTTGCTACAAAGTCTGCTAGAGATTACTTTACTACAAAAAAAGAAGACTATATTGGTAGCTTTGAAAAGATTTTAAAAAACTCAAATTTTCATATAAAAAACATAGAGAAAAGTTGGCAATATTTAGAAGAAATTCTACTAAGTACTAAAACCAAGCCAAGCAATAGCATAGATTTTATGGTATTATTTTCAATGCTTTATGGATTAACAGAAATAAAAGAAATTAATTGGAACCAAACCGTTAAATCATTTATGAATAATATTTCAAAGCAAGCTAAAATAAAACTTCATAAACAGTTATAACTTATTATAAATTAAAATAAAGAGTGTAAAAATGTTAAGAAAAATACTAAGAGTTCTATTCAAACTATTATTTAGGGTTGAAGTTATTGGAAAATATGAAAATAACCATAAAAAAACACTAATAATAGCTAATCATTCATCATTTATTGATGCGGTTTTGTTAGAATTATTCCTGCCAATTCGCCCAGTTTTTGTGGTGCATACTGAAATTAGTGAAAGCAAATTTTACCAGTTTTTCTTAAAACGCTCTGAATATTTAGCAATAGATCCTAGCCACCCAATGGCAATGAAAAAGGTTGTTGCTTTATTAAATGAAGGTAGAACAGTTGTGATTTTCCCAGAAGGTAGAATTACAATAACTGGCTCATTGATGAAAATATACTCAGGCTCAGCATTTGCTGCAACAAAATCAGCAGCTACAATAATCCCTGTGCATATTATGGGTGCAAAATATAGTTATTTCAGTCGTTTACGAGGTTTATTTAATAGAAGAATGTTTCCAAAAGTTACTATAAATATTTTTCCATCAACCAAAATAGAACTGAATGAAAATATACCTGTTCGTGAACGCCGTGATGATGCAAAAGATAAAATGCACAGAATAATGATGGAATCTGAAGTTAAATCACGCAAGAAGAAAACAATCTATGAAAGCCTTTTATCAGGTGAAACAAACCATGGGAAAAAGCATTTGGTTTTTGAAGATGGATTAACTGAAAACTTAAGCTTTAGAGATTTGATAAAGAAAAGTATTGCACTTGGTCATTTACTTAAAAAAGAAGTTGGAACTGACAAACGAGTAGCACTTATGCTTCCAAATAGTAATATTGTGGCAGTTACATTTTATGCTTTACAGTATTTGGGAAAAGTTCCTGCAATGCTAAATTATAGTGCTGGGAAAAAAGCCTTAAATGCTGCAATGACTGCAACTAAGACCAAAGTTATAATAACTTCAAGAAAGTTTATTAAAAAAGGTAAGCTAGAGGAAGTTTTAGAAAGTTTGTCAGATTATAAAATTATATATTTGGAAGATTTAAAGGAGAAAGTAACCACTCAAGATAAAGTTTCAATACTATTTAAACAAATAATACCAAGCTTTAATGTAAAACAAGTTAGTTATGATGATGAAGCAGTTATTTTATTTACTTCTGGCTCAGAAGGTGTTCCAAAAGCAGTTGTCCACAGCCATGTTAGTTTACTTACAAATGTTTCACAAATTTTGACAATATTTGATATTTCACCAAGTGATAAAATTATGCTTTGTTTGCCAACTTTTCATGTTTTTGGCTTAACTCTTGGTGTTTTATTGCCAATAACCTCTGGAAATAGTACATTTATGTATCCAAATCCGTTACATTATCGTGCAATTCCTGAAATTATTTATGACCGTGGTTGCACTATTTTACTTGGAACTTCAACTTTCTTAGCTGGCTATGCTAGATTTGCAGATCAATACGACTTTCATAAGGTTCGTGCGATTATTGCAGGAGCTGAAAAATTATCTCCACAAGTTAGTAAAGTTTACAATGAAAAGTTTGGGATAAGAATAATGGAAGGATATGGTGCAACTGAAACAGCACCTCTTATTTCGGTTAATAGTCTTATTTCCTCAAAAGTTGGAAGTGTTGGGCAACTTGCACCAACAATGGACGCCCAACTAGAAGCAGTTAAAGGAATTGACGAAGGTGGAAAGCTAGTTGTATCAGGTGATAATGTTATGCTTGGCTATATGACTGTTGATAAACCTGGTGTTTTGCAAGAATCACCAATAAATTCATACGGTTTTAGAGAATATGATACTGGTGATATTGTCAGTATTGATGAAAAAGGATTTTTACAAATAAAAGGACGCGTAAAACGATTTGCAAAACTTGCGGGAGAAATGGTTTCACTAGAATCCGCTGAGTCTATTGCAAAGAAAATCTCACCAGATAATGAACACGCAATTATCACAAGAGAAGACCCTGTTAAAGGAGAAGCTTTAGTTTTATTCACAACTGATGCTAATTTAAAAACTAAACAACTTGTTGAAATGGCTAAAAAAGCAGGAATATCAGCTCTTTCAGTTGCAAAAGATATTAGGGTTTTAGATAAAATTCCACTTTTCGCAAGTGGTAAAACTAATTATATGGAACTTAAAAAATACCTGCAAAAAGTTGTGAAATAAATCTTTGGGCTATTTTATTGAATAGCCCTTGTTTTAAAAGGGGAAAATAAAGCAACTATCTATAAGTTAATATAACCACCTATTGCTTGGATTGGTTTCATATTACTATCACTAACCCATACTGCTATTGCAAATTCCTCTAATTTTTTTGAATTAAAGTTATCTTTAAGGTCTTTATCCAAAGTTATTTGCCAGAATATATTTTTATTATTTTCATTAACTTACCTAACAATTAAGTTCAAATTTTAAAGTTGGATTTTCTTTAAGTAGTTTTTCTTTTACTTGTTCTACTAGTTCATCTTTAGGATAAGGAAAGGGTATTGTTGGTAGTTTATTTATCTCCATTTGCATAAGTTGATTTTTCGGTGAGGGACTATATTCTGCTAATCCCATAATTCTGCGTATAGAGAGCCACATAAGTATTTCTATGGGGAAGATGAAGTAGTCTGCACCTGTAAACTCTAAGTCATATCCATCACCATATTCATCACAACCTTGTTCATATTCATCAGACTGTTGGATGTGAAACTCGGTTAGGTCATCTATGATATTTGATAACAACTGCATATCTTTTGTATCCCAATTATCTAGTGCTTTTTGATAAACCCCCATATCGTTTGGATTTCGTAGTTTATCATACTTAAGTTCTATATTTTGCCATTTACAATAGAGTTCCAACATAAACCAAGGGTGTTTCTGACTACTGTGCCAACCTTTGTACTGTTTGCCATAAAGCATAGTAAGGAGCAAATCACCATAATCTACAGCTTTATCTTCCCAGCCCAAATAGAGCATTTGGGCTAGGTGTTTGATGCTGTTGGTGAAGGAGATTGCTTCATCATAGGTATCAACTTTTTTAGCAATAAAACTTTCTATATTGTTGCTTTCAACACCTAATACTGTGCTTTTAGATAACAACGAGTAATCAACTCTATGCTCAGTTAAAAAGGTATCAATAAAGTTCCAATGATACCATGTTGACAAATACTGTATTCCCAAAACTGCATCGGTTAGTTCATCACTATCTTTTAAGAATAATTTACAATCTGCAATAGATTCTTTTAAATATGACTCTTCTGAAGTATCAATCTGATATTTTTTTTTATCTCTGGTATAAATAATAGCTTCTTCTAAATTTTCCATTTCATTTCTCCTTTTTTATTTTTTATCTATCTCAAAGTTTTATTTTACAATATCTTCTATATTTTTTTGAATTGAAATTAGTTCTATTTTTAGATTATTTAGTAGCTCTTTTGCTTCTTCAGATGTATCGATTTTTCCCATTGCTGAATATATAGAAAACTCACTTATCCAGCCAAATTTTTCTTCAATTTGTTCTGGAATTATTTTTATACCACCTGAGTTTATAATATTATCAACCGCTAGTGAAATCAGCTAAATAAAAATATTTAAAACAACTCTGGTAATTTATCACTACTTTCTAGTGTATCAATTTTAGGATTCAGTTTACCTTGTTTGATTATTTCTTCCCAGTTACTTTCTAGCTTAATACCTTGATTTTTATATATTATGGTTTCTAGCTTTTGTAAATTATTTATAGTTTCTTGGTCAGAAATTAGTTTGGATAACTGAGATAAAGTTCTAATTTGTTTATTGTTATTTGAGTTCCAATAACTAATAAGAGCCGTTTCAGTATTTTTATTATCATTTAGTTCTAGTTGCTTGAAAATTTCACTATCATCAGGTTTTTGATGAATGATTTTCTGCTCATTATCATTTTCTTGATTGTTATTTTTCAGTTTTTTATGCTTTTTGATTAATAATAAAATTATTAATGAAAAAATAACTGCAAAAATTGCCAAAGCAATAAATATTAACTTCCAAAAATTATCTTTTTCAGTCTCTTCTGTTGGTTTAATCTCTTTTTTGGGGGTTGTTTTATTGGTTGCTTCATTTGTTGGAGATGGTGGGATAGAGTTATTAGCTGGAGCTGTGTCACTAGGTTCAATTTGTAAAATTTGTTTATTAATAACAGTAGTTTCTAGCTTGTTTGTTTGAGTATTAAACCATTTTAACTTAAATTCTGGAATAATAAGCTCACCTGATTTCTCGGGAATGATTATATATTTCATTTTTCTTTCTGCAAAACTACTATTATCAACAATCGTAGAACTATTAGTAACTTCGTCTTCATAACTTTTTGCATTTTTAATTTCAGGGAAGTTTAATTGTGGTATTTTATTTTCACTTAACCCTAAAACATTCAAAGTTATAACTCTTTCAATTGGCTCTCCTACCTTATATTTATTTTGTTTTTTTAATTCTTGTGTAAGTGAGATGGTTTTAGCTGGTAACCAATTATCATTCGTAAAGCTAGCTTCTACGGGTTTTATATTTAATTTTATTGGCTCAGAAATTGTTGAAATCACCGCTAATCCAAGTGCGCCTTCAAACAAAAATTCACCTAAAATCTGCTCACCACTTTTATTAAAACTGATTGTATAAACTCTCTCAAAAACTAAAAAAGGTATACCTCTTTTAGTTACCATATATTCTTTATAGTCTGGTGTAGTAGGTCGCAAAATAAAATTATTCCCCACGGGACTAATTAAATTGGCTTGTGATAACCTCAGAGAATGGAAAAGTTTCATTGTAACTAGAGTTTCTTCCTGAACAAACAAGTCTTTTTTATTTATACTTATCTCAAAATAAAATTTATCTTTACTTGTATTAGCCCTTGTCTTTTCTACTTTTATTTTTATAGGTTCTGTTTTAGAACCATTAGGAAATGAAAACGATGGGATTGTTATTTCTCCAGTTGTTTTTGCATTTAGAGTAAATACCCAAGAAACTTGATTACTAGAAACTCCATTTATTAAGCTAAATTGGCTGTTTGAACTCTTCCCTCTTATTACAAAATCTTTATTTAAAATAGAAAAGTCGGCAGTTTCACCTTCATTAGTAATGACTTTTAAAATTATATTATCTGCTTGTTGATAATTTTTTTTATCTGTTTTTGCTAATACTTCTGCTTTTGTAATATTTAAAATAGATAAAAAAATAAAAATTAGAATTAATTTAAAATATTTAACTTTCATTACCACTCCTCTTCAGTACTTTGTTGGTTGTTTCTATCGTAATATTGTTGTCTAAATTTATTTTCCATTAAAGCGGCAGGGTTATCATCAATTCCTCTAAGCCATATTCTTGTAGCTTGTTTCTCTTCTAACTGCTCATTTGTTAACTTTTTGACTAAGGCTTTTCCATCCTTTCCGTCTTTCTTATCTTTTCCGTCTTTCTTATCTTTTCCGTCTTTCTTATCTTTTCCGTCTTTCTTATCTTTTCCGTCTTTCTTATCTTTTCC
>JAUTBQ010154597.1:0-13491 GCA_032361185.1 Lepetodrilus ovalis | reverse complement strand
ATTATCTATGGTGAACGTCATTCAGGGCTCAACAGTAAGGATTGTCTGCCTGTCCGGGACAGGTATGATCCACAGGCAGACAAGTGAATTGGCCCAGATTAACAAGCCTTTTACCTACAGTTACATGTCTGAAAGTGCACAGGGACAGGTGCCTCAATAATGTTAATGTCGAGCCCTGCTTTATCGTGTTTATCCTTAGTATAAATATAGGAGTTCATGAAATTGTCTTCAATGTGCCGAATGCAAATATTTGTTGTAAAATCTATCAGTAAAATGAATGCCTGTATATTTAACAGAAATAATGATTATGACTATTATGTCACTATAGTAAAATAATTAATACTTATTAATTTTAAAGCAATGTTTACTCTTAAACATTTTAATAAATGTAACTGGCCATGTAACCATGGTAACACTACAGACAGAGTTTTGTTGAATTTGTGAAAGGTTTTCAACCAATCTAATTCAAATCCGATCTCGTTTCGATCTGCGTACATTTAAAGAAAAGTTCAGCAGTGAAAATTGAGCCAAGGCAAGAAATATAACATAATTTTTCACTTTTGTATCTCATTATACACCACGAAAATTACTTTTTTCATAACCAAGAAAACCCCTATTACTGTCCCTTTTCGATTGTCAATGCTAATACTGTTGTCATTGTGAAGAAATACAGCATTTTAGCGTACATTGATGCAGCCCCCATGTGCGCATATATGCGCTACTGGTGTTACAAGGGTACAAAACAGCGCATTATTGTGTCACTTGGGTTTTGGGACTAGATATTTTTGACGCAATAATGCGCTTCCAGTAGGGAAAGGGTTAATTAAACATTTTGACATTCTTTTGCTGAACATGAGTGAAACAGCAAGTGTCAAAATATATGATCGTCGGTTTTGAATCTTATTTTAATGATATAGATTTTAACCTGATTTAGTCGCACAACCGACGCAACACTGACATTCCTATATGTTGCATAACCTAATCCAATTTATGTTAATATTTAAATCAAATATTGTCCACATTATCGCAGAAGTATTCTTGGATGGTAATTTGACCAAAATCTGTTTGTTGTAAACTATTGGGAGGATAGGACGTATTTAAATTTGAATTTTTTATTTTAGGTAATTCCTATTGAAGTCAATCCCTGCTGAATTAATCACAATTAACTTCCTTATTATACATGGCATCTCTGGTTGTCTACAGCAGGGGAAAGGTTAATATAGTCCACCTTGTTTTACCCTGAAATTATGTCTACAATCACCTGCTATTACTCAAATAAAAAATGGCTTTCCTAAGCTGTTTTTTTTTATCCAGTACTGGTATTTTAAAAGTGAAGAATAATTTTCTTGCACATATATGGAGTGTTTTTTTCTATGCAGTCTTTTATTATTGACCAGTACCTGTAGTTAAAATGTGAAAAATATTCTTGTGGGTCGAGGAAAATTAACTTTAAATAAACATTGAATGAATCAATGATGCAGTAAGTCATGGAATCTCAAAAGACAGTTAATTTACATGCATGGTAAATATCAAGGAGTAAATTACAGTGCACCCTCGATTTAACACGGTCCGATGCACCGCAGTTTCAGATATAACGCGGGGTCAGACGTGGATCCCATTTACCTTTCATTATTTTCCTGTAATATTGTATAAGCGTTATATCGAGGGGACACTGTATGTGTAACTAATATCCTTGACCATTACCTGTATATAAAAGGTGTAACAAAACATGTACATTAAGTAAACGTGAAACAATGCAGTAAATCATTCCATCTCAAAAAGACTGTTAATACCAAATTAACGCATGGTAAACATCGAGGAGTAAATGATGCGGAACTAAACTGACTTTGCAGATCCGTTTATGCAGTCACGCTTCATTAAGCATTGGGTCTAATAGATTGGAATAGTCGCGGAATCTCATCGTATTTCAGGGTCTGAGGGAACTACACTGCGATCAAGGTAACCTCAATGTGGAATTACCACCCTTCGTTAGTCACGTGTGTAATTGTATCGCAAGATCCACAACTAGGTGTAATCCGAGGAACAATACAGACAATTAATTATCATTACTCTCAAGATAACACGGTTAAGTATTTGAATGGTGGACACGATTGTTCCTAGACCCACTCAAAGGTAAAAAAAAGAAGATATAACGTGTTGCCAGGGACAGCGAATAACCTAGTCACGCGATCTGCCTCTTGTCTTTATTCATGTTTTATGCAAAGAGATAACAATCACGTTTCTATGGGGAACCTCTCATTAGAACCGCTTTCTGGTGCAGAAGTGCTAGAGAAAGATGATGTGTTAATTATTTAACTCTATTCAGAGGAGAGGGGAGATGGAAATGGGTGTGGTACACGCCATCGTAGATTACGAACCGCTGCGATCAATTTGGTCAGCATTAGCAGAACAGCATGACTTTTTGCATTGATTTTTACCATTGGTTTAACCCCTTGTGTTTGACGCGATCAAGCAACACTAACAATGAAGCAGACTGAGTATATGAAGGACTCTGTCAAATATAAATCTTATATGAGCAAATGATGTATAGAGGTTTTTTCCAAATTGCTCACTGGTGCTGAAGTTTTCTTATTTAATATTTTTCAATGTAGTTGCCCTTTTTATTGTGTGTGTCGGCCTTTTATTTGTGTGTAGGACAATATCCCCACTGAAAAATAACCTTGGACAAAACTAGTACCCACCGAAGACAAAAGACCTTGCTGTTATGTAAACAATCACACCTTTTAATGATGAATGTTCATGCTTATTTTTAACCTTGTTGTTAATTAGTAGAAAGATAAATGGTTGATCAGTAATCTTTTATGTCGGCAACATTTATGATTGATATCAACCTATTCTATTTGGATAGGCTATTCTGTGTAAATAGAATGGCCATTGGAAAAGGTAACTTAAGATCAAACTTTCTTACCCTCGGTGGAAGGGGGGGGTGGGGGGGGGGATTTGCTGTAAGTTAGTGATAAGACATTTCGAATATATTACAGTGTCCCCTCAATTTAATGCTGAATTTGGGTTCCATAACAACAATGCACTTTAAAAAAAAGTCAACAATTATATGCTTACGACATGTATAAAAGTGAGATAAAATAGCGATATTGTTGAAAACAAACAATTTAACATTAGCAGGTATAATAGACATACAGGCCCTTTTGGTTTAAATGTTCGGCATGAGGAATCTGCAACCAGAAGGGAGTAGCATAAAATGGCTGTTGAGATTGTGTCTATAGAGTCATTTACTATCTTAGTGGCAAGTTTCAATAGACGATCTTCAGGGAGGGAATCGAAGAGGTTCAACAGCAGAACCTGTAATTATCAAAATGGCCGATCGAGCTGAAGGTGTAATTAATTCAGCGGGTGTGATGGCTCAGTTGTATATCACAAGACTTTGGCTCCCAGACACGAGACTTTAGCTCCCAGACACGAGACTTTGGCTCCCAGACACGAACGAGACTTTGGCTCCCAGACACAAGACTTTAGCTCCGAGACTTTGGCTCCCAGACACGAGACTTTGGCTCCGAGACTTTGGCTCCCAGACACGAGACTTTAGCTCCCAGAGGTTGCATATTCTTGGCATCAATGTCTGACAGACGAAGTTGTCTTTCCTATACTGGTACATGTATTAAAGAACGCACTGCATGTACTGTTTCAGCGCAATGTATCATCTTTCGGTTTGCCAGTACCAACTGGTGCTTGCAGGTTTACTGCAACACTAAGTGCTGTAGATGTTGCAGGTTTCCTCCTGTGTACCGATGTTCTGTGATAGATATGAGGGAAATGATTTGGACTTGCGACTGTGTGTAGGATCTGGCTATGTGCAGGTTAACTGCAACACTATGTGCTACAGTTGTTGCAGGTTTAATTAATTAAAGCCTCTCCCTGCTGGATTAGGCACAGACACTGCTCTTTAGGGCATCTCCGGTTGCCTGCAGCAGGGAGAGGCTTATAGTGTTGCAGGTATCCTCCTGCTTTCAGCTGACCTTACTTTGTCAGTACTATCTGATACTTGCAGGCTTACTGCAACAGTACGTGGGACAGGTGTTTCAAGTCTCCTCCTGTCTGTAAGTTGACCTTTGTTTGCCAATACCAGCTCACATGTTTGCCAATACCAGCTCACATGTTTACCAATACCCGCTCACATGTTTGCCAATACCCGCTCACAAGTTTGCCAATACCAGCTCACATGTTTGCCAATACCTGCTCACATGTTTGCCAATACCCGCTCACATGTTTGCCAATACCCGCTCACATGTTTGCCAATACCAACTCACATGTTTGCCAATACCAGCTCACATGTTTGCCAATACCAGCTCACATGTTTGCCAATACCAGCTCACATGTTTGCTGCAACACTACAAGCCACAGGTGTTCCAGGTTTTCTCCTGTCATAAAACCAACAAACTGACTACTTTTACTTTCACTGGAAACAAGGTTTGCTCATTGCAATACAAGGTTGACTCATTTAATGTGATACACGTTGATTATACCGTACCATGCTATTTAGGCAAATCCATATAATCACTGATTGCTACTCTTGAGATTATGTCAATTAGACTTGATTGACACCTTGATTCTAGTTCAAGCTGGATAATGACTGGAATATGGAAGAGATTTACTGCTAAGGCCATAGTTATTTGATTCCCTGGTTTACATGTAATACAGTGCCCCCTCGATATAAGGCTGTTCGATACAGTGCGGATTCGGATATAAGGCTGGGTCATATGTGGACCCCATTTTTATGTTTTGTTATTTACCTGCACTATTATATAAGGCTGGTACTATAAGGCTGGGGGTATGTCATGGACCCCAAATACAGCCTTATATAGAGGGGACACTGTATTGTGATACATGTAATTTTGATTTGAAAATATAAATAAATATAATTTGATATTTTGGCCAGTAAAATTAATAATAATTGTAGATTATGAATGGTCGTTTTGACAGAAAATAAATATAATTGATCAATATTATTGTCAATCATTGTTAGAAACACCAGTACACATAAATTGTTCAGATTTGAGTGCATGATTACTTTCAAGGTTCTGTTTGACAGTCAGTAGCAGTAATTGTAAAGTAGATTTTTATTATTCATGTTTACCAGGGTATCCTTCCTTTGCCGTGCATTAGGCTATATCGGCAAGAAGACGGCTATCGTCTCGTAGTGGATAATGATAAGAGCGCGTCCTGAAAGGATACCCAGTAGCCTAACTAATCAAATTAACCTTGACTTTATGTCAACCATTATCTGCCAGTTATTGTCCAATGACGGTTTATTCGACTTGTTCCTTCGCCATAAATTATTATGATTTTCTAAAAGTTAGCTCTAGTACACTGACCGAATATAAATAATAATAATTTTTACTTTCAAAATTGGAAGAAATTAAATTGTCGGATCAGTAAACCAGGTAGTCAAAAAACAATGGCCAAATTTTGTACCTTGCTTCCATGTTTTCCCGATCGATTGTGGAAGCATTTTCATTGTTCATTGATCTGTAGATGTATATTACAGGTTCAAAACGAATGTCTGATGAATTTGAGAACTATTTGATTTTGGGTCCACAATGCGAAGATACTACAAAACCTTTTTTTTTTTATTACTATTTCATCTTCAAGCTTATATGGACATTTTTAAACCAAACGTTTAGTTAATCAAGTTTGTAATTGTATAGAAGTTGAGAAATCTTGGGGAGTGATTGTTCACCCATAGACAGGAATAATATTTCTCTGCAAATCCTTAAATTTCTGACTTACGATCATCAGATTAAAGTATACTCTTGGAATATCATTCATCATCTATCAATGTCAAATGCATATGATGGATTGAGATGTTTATATTCATATTACCATATGCTCTTTCCTAAATGAAGTTGCTATTTTGTCATAAAGACATACTTTAAATGTGTCATTAACCCTCTCCCTGCTGGATTAGGTACGGGCACTGTTCTTTAGGGCATCTCTGGTTGCCTCCAGCATGGAGAGGGTTAAATGAAATCACCGATTGATTATATGTTAACAATTTGTGATTGTCCGTTTGGTATTCGAGAAGCTATCAATATTGCAACTGCCCTTGAACTAATTGTATTAACTTCATAAACTGGTACTCACTAACCCCATCAGTTTGTTAGAAAGAAAATCAATTCTCTGTTGCGTAATAAAAATGCCTCTACTTCACACAATGCTTTGTTTTTAACGCAGAACTAACTGTCTCCTGTAGTCAATTATTAAAACAATCCACACAATTTGTGATCTTCACTTGCATAATATATCTTAATAACTCCAATACGGATACCCTAAAGAGAAGGTTTAACATTTCAGCATTTTTCTTCTTATCCCTCACGCAAACAGATAATTATGATTTATTTTTTTCACATTGCAGTAAACACGTACTCTCATGAATTTGCCAGATCAGCTGAATATTAAATCAAACTATAAATTCCCAAATTGACTGAATATGAAATCAAACTCAAATTAGCCCGATTAACTGAATATTAAATCAATCTCAAATTACCATATCTAGATCAGATAAATATTAAATCAAATTCTGACTATTAATTGCGCAACATACACGCGGCGAACAGGAGTTGAAGTACATTGAACATGGGTTGAAGTACAGTGCGCCCTCGATATAACACGGTCCGATACACCGTGGATTCAGATATAAGGTGGGGTCAGACGTGGATCCCATTTTTATTTTCATTATTTCCCTGTAATATCGTATAAGGCGGGTACTATAAGGCAGGTGGGTATGTCATGGACCCCTACTTCAGCGTTACATCGAGGGGACACTGTACATCAAGAAATTGAAGCCCAAAAGAAGTGATGGGTGCAGACCTTGGTTGATGCAATACGTCTCGGCCACGTGTGTTTTTCTCTTTATGCTGAATCGCTTTTCTTCCCTGTGTTTCAGATGTGGAGAGTTGGCACTGAGGGACATACCCTTGTTACAGCTTGGAATGACGGCAAATGTCAGTGTGTCAGTTATCGCCCACAGCATTATGGTCATCTCCTCGCACACAAAAATACAGAATAATACAGACTTTGCTTCGTTTAGAGTCACAATTTGGAATTGTTAGATTAATTTTTCCAAAAATATTTTGTTAAGTATTTTTTTTAATACATTTTAATTTTAAATTAGAAAATATTTTTGACATTTTTCATCTGTTGAAAAGATTTAAATCATCATTTCAATTTATTCAGAAGATTTAAATTATGTTAAAAGTATACTATATATTTAATCATCTGTAAATTTTTTTATTTTTTATTTAAATATGTATTCAAAATTCTGTTAGAATTCTTATGTTGTCATTACTTTAATAGAAGCCTTGAGCAATTGCAGATCATGCTGTGATCTTTAGCATTAAGAACATGTTATCGGATATTAAATCATTGGCGTTATTTTCTTTAGGCAGCAACGTTCATCCATCTTGGTCATGGAAATCATGATTTCTTTTTGTGTTCGAATTGATGATAAATAAGAACTCATGTTCCTGCAGTTTTTTCTTTTCTTTTTCTTTTTTTTTATTCACCTGTATATAATTGGACGCTGTTTGTTTATGAAGATCTTTGAATATTACATTCACCTGTACCGCATTCACCTTACTCGGCTTCCGTATGGATCAGCGGCGGCCATATCGATTCTCCATTCACTGGCAGTCATCCCGTGTGTAGACTTTCACAATGGTCCTGTAGTCTAGCACTAGCTTATTGGGTACATACTGCACTGAAAGCATTAGGCCAAAGACAGCACTTCCTAACAAGCTCTCAGCTTAGCTTTTTTGTCAGTGCTAATCTATCCCCAGCTCCGCTAAGGCAGGTAATATCTACCGCCGGTCCGACTCGATTATTGAAGTGCCACGACTTTGATTATGCCACGGCCATTGTCAATTTGTTGTTTGTGTTGCGTAGATGTTTTAGATGAGGTTGTCGGTTATCTGTTAGGAAATGTCGGTAAATTAGTTATAAACAGGTCTGAGAAGGTCATTTTTAGTTCTGTTGTTCACATCATGAAATGGCTGGATTTAACATGTGAAATGGGCTGTGACTGAATACATACGAGTTAATATCCCGAGATATTGTTACTTATAACTGGGTAAATGGGTGGCATAGTAGGACGTACAATCATTAATAGGATTATAATAAGCTTCTTCGCATTTAATCGCTTGAAACCTTTTCACCGATTTTTCACTGAAGGATTTATGTTCTTGTTTGTTTACGTAACATACCATACCATCCTGAATGAGCCAAATAGATTTATTGGATTCCTTTATGGTGAATTATTTGCTACCAGTATGCCTTTTTAATAGTATGTTTACTGTCTGTGGTATGCCTGTTCAATAACTTTGGTTGGTAGTTCTTGTTAAGAGCATTTGCATTGAAAATAATTGTGCAAAATTATGTACCAAACATTTTAGAGAAAATATTGCCTTCAACTTCTTTGACAAGAATTATATTTGGGCCAATGCTGAGCCTGTATTTACCTGCTCTGGCGGGGTTGGAGAGTATTTTCCAAGATGTCTCCTGAATCTGAGAAATACATTTTGTTTTTATCTTTACTGTATCTGTAATTACTACAAATGTTGTTGCACCTATCATAATAATATACAAGATTACCTATTTCCTATGGTAATCTTGTACAGTATATCATTATTATTATTATAAATTGTGCAACACTTTTTAATATTTATCACCTGCTGCAACAGAAAACAATAAATCCCCTCACTGTAATATTGGTAATGTAAATGTTTGTCATGATTTTGGATATCATGACTATAACATATTGGTATACAAATTGTTTTCTTTTTTCTAAAATATTTTCAATCAATCATGATCATTTAATATAAATGGTGTGTGTTTTTAATACTATGTTTAAATTAGTATTATTTTTATTTAATAATGTAAAGATATGTTAATGTTAATTTCAATTCAGTTTGTTTTGGCACGATTCTGGCTTGTAATTTATTACTCAGTACTACTTTGTGACTAGAAGCTATCATATATATCACGAGATAATGTGTATACATGAGTTGTTATCACAATCGTATCACAATATGTCAAGACTACTGGTCCTGCTGTTAATGTAAATATATTTCTGATCAATACGATAAAATGTAAATTTATACTCAAGACTCCAATAAACATGAACAGGTCGGTTGATTGCTTCCAAACTTTAATGGCGCGCTATTGAAGAATTTTCTGTGGGTCGTTGCCCATTCTCAAATGGTGTCACGTCCCGCTATTCGATACGATATTGTGCTGATATTGCAAGTCGCGGTTCGCTTGCTACAGTATGTGTTTGCCCGTGTGGGTTACTATAATAGTGTATGTATTATACACGTCTATGTTCATTGTAAATAGGTAGATTTCTGCTTGCTATGTCTGTGATATTCTCCTGGTTGCTTATAGTATACATTACTAGTATTACCGTAATTACTCTAATAATTCGAACCCTCTAATAATTCGAACACCTAAATTAATTGTCAAAAAAATTATTCTGACCATAAAGATACAAACATAACCATTTTTTTTTTCTTCTCAAATTTTCATTTATAAAAAAACCCATAATCCTTTAATTCTTTACAATTTCACATTACCATATTTTGTACTTTAAATTGGTTGTCCCTAATTTATACGAATACAGATCATTTTCAATGTTCATCTTTTTCTACAAATCTTTATTATTTTCTGCTGTTCACATTATTAGAGTAATTACGGTACATGATTAAATTTCATTTAAGTATTATCTCCACAATTACTTTATTACCAGCATGTTTTGGTTTGCGAATACAAACTCTTTTTTTTATTATTATTTTTTTTTATTTTAATTTTTTTTTTAATTGGTGTTTAGAGCCGATGGGTTTGGCAGAGGTGGATTTGCAAATTTAAATACAAACTTACATGTAATATTTTCTGCCAGTGCTTACTAACAGAAAAATCTGCTGTGCATTTTTGTTTTTTACATGCAAGTATGCATGAGCTATTAGGGTTGTTAATTTGACTTCTTTGCTGATTGGTAGACTGTAATATCATACAGTCTCTTGTCATCTATAACTGTCTTCTATTGTCTGTTGTCAGTATAAAATGTACGTTTTAAATTCAGTGTAATTTCTCTGTAAATATCAAACAATGCTTTGGGTGCAATGGTTGGATACAGTACTTGTCGAGAAATCTCGATGTCTATCGCATCATTTGCTGTTGGCTATATCATTTGTCATTAGCAGTAGTTGTTATGAATTAAGACTTTTGTGATACATATTTACCAGTAACAAATTAAATTGGCTTCAACTTTGTATCAACGATTTCCTTCCGGTCTTTTTTCATGTTCAATGTTCAATGATGGGTTATGCAACATTTTCCTATATTTGGCATAATCTATGGGTGAAATATTCCCGCTGCGACGTAAAGCGATAATTCAATCAAAGCCTTCACCATTTATTGTTATAATTTTCTAAAGAATAGCACACAGTTGGTGGAATATAACAAAATAGATTTTAAAGTAAAAACCCAAGTCATACCCATGTTTCTATCATAAATGTTGTATTTTTTGCTGAACATAGTAATATATATGGGCAGTGTCTGTATTGCTGCATTTTTATGATAAAGAATATAGTTAGTTAACATCTTTCTAGGATGCCTTTCGGCATGCATGTCTAAGACTTTGTCAATATCAAGTCTTGTGACCCAACTATAATAGAAAATATGTTTTTTATGCAAAATTCTCAAATTCTAGGAGGGGCTCTAGCCGGGTCCGAACCTAAATCTGCCCCTGTTAGGGTAAGTGTAAATACTGCTTGCTATATATGTTGTTAATGTTTTACATCTAGTACACATGTAACTGTAATCAGATCATGATGTATTTATTGGTTTATGCATTGTGATTTCTTGTCTCTCCAATACAAAACGGTGTAACTCTAAGGTAATCGTAACTCTAAAGGTCCTTGTACACAAAAGGCGAATTTCATGGCGACAAACTCGACGATTCAAATTCTAAAATAGAACCTTATTATTTATCTATATGCTTGCGCACTAAAAGCAAAATTTGCAGCAACAAATTTCAATAGAAACCTTTTCTTGTCGCCGATGATTGGTGCAGTGATACATCGCTCACCTCTGGTGTGTGAGGACATTAACCATAATGATTGAGCCTATGGCTAAGGCTTTACTTGAAGCTCTGCCGTTTTGTACAGGAGACGGTTAGGAGGTAATGCCGTTTTGTATAGGAAACACCAGGTTACCTGAAGCATTGGTTTCATGTTTCTCTTGTAACTGCTTATTCAGCATCCTCAAAGGTATAGGTCCAGTGGTCTGCTTATAAGCATACGCCACTGGTAGAGTAGCGTATGAAATAGCTGTCACTGAGTCCATGTACTGAGGATGCTTATTGGTTTACTGCTTCATGACCAACCCTTCAGAATCTTTTCCCCAATATTGTGGTTCATTGTATTTTCTGCTGAGTGTTTTATGGTTTCCTGTGGAACTTGTAACAGTTCATGGGGTGGTCATGTTCCCAAAGACATGTATATGTAACATGGGTTCTCGTAGGACATGAATCGGCCCTGGGGTCATATTCCGGAAGCTGCCATAGTAACGACATCGTTGAGCCTTCGTGGAGGACAATTTAGGACAATTTTAATTTTTCAGGATTCGTCTCAAATGGGTGAAAGATTCGCACAGCGATGTTAAACTCCATAATCACTCACTCACTCTTTCGGGATCATCAAACATCATTCCACGAGGGCTTAACGATGCCATTATGTAAACGATAGCTTTGGGAACATGGCCCTTAACCCTTTCCCTGCTGGATTAGGCACAGGCACTGGTAGGTATCGGTTCATGAAATTCTCTTATCCTCTAATAGACTGGTAGCGCTCTCTTTGCCGATAGCTAACACACTGCTAAGAGAGCGCTGCCAGTCTCTTAGTAGATAAGAGAGCTTCATGAAAGGATACCCTGGTCTTTAGGGCATCTCTGGTTGCCTACATGTAGAATGTTAATCCCTCCTGTAACAAGAGAGGTAACTCTAATGTCATCTTAACTCCAGCCTTACCCATAGACTACATCATTGGTATGGCTGGTGTTGTAGTCAGAGTTATGCTGTTTTGTGCAGGGAATCCTTGGCCTGCATCTCCCAAGAGGGTCGTACCACTAGTCTGGGCATAAATGGAGGTTTACGTTGTTTAATAGGGCATGGCGTACAGCCTGATTTAAGCCCATACTACAGTCCAACCTGTTGACAGAAAGGCAGGCATGGTTTTCTGGTATCTACATGTATGTCTATGCTGAAATTATATGTTCTTTAGACTCAAATGTAACCTTAGCAATCTGTTAGCACTGCCATTTATGTATGTGTTCTTGTAAAATGCACTGGTTTTTGCAATTGTGCTTTCCTCTTGCAGTATTAGATGACATGGATTTTTTTGTTTGTTATATCCATTAAAATATATGGAAATTTGTTCTTGGTTCTGTAGTTTATTTATCAATGTTAGTATGTCTGCTATAGGAATATAATTGGTAATAAAACAACAGTAGTAATATTAGAAAAGTTTCAATCACATGCTATCCAGTTCCTAAGTTCCAGAAATAATTCACAAATTCCACCAAAATAATACTACCTACCCTTTTTTTGATAAATTTGGATGTAGAGCCACTTTCAAGATTCCTTTTGTTATATCACGACTTGTCAGTTTAAGGCAGGAAGAAACTCACAACATCTGTAGCGCTGAATGTTGCAGTGAACCTGCGAGCACTGTCACCCTAATGAACACTAGCTACAGTACAGAACCATGTACAGGGCATCCTCGCAAACACAGGGGTACTTATTACATTGAGGACTCATTCCATGTCGTACCCCTGGCACACATCTAGAGAGAAACTTGTGCAAGCCGTCTAGGAGCTATAAATAGAACAATAATAAAATCTATTTCATTGAATATTTTTACAGCAAATTCACCGGGAAAATGATTTAATTGGTTGGCTGTTTGATCAAGTTTCCTGTGGGATGTGTGCCAGGGTGTACGACATGGAATGAGTTCTGAATGTAACAAGTACCCCTGGTGTGCGAGCATGTGTACAGGGTAGCTTCAGACCCATATCTCTAATTTATTCCAAGCCTAGATATTACAAGTTGACAAGCCTAGATACAGTGTCCCCTCGATATAACGCTGAAGTTGGGGTCCATGACATACTCCCACCCCAGCATTATAGTACACTGTAATATATTACAGGGAAATAACGAAAATAAAAATGGGATCCACATCTGACCCCACGTTATATCCGAATCCGCGGTGCATCGGACAGTGTTATGTCAAGGGGGCACTGTATTATAAGTGAAAACCTTGATAGTGGTTCTAAACCCCAATAAAAAGAAAATGAAATAAAACTATATTAAAATTCAAAATATATTTGACATTAAAGGCATACAATCACAGATTTTTATGAGCACGTAGCACTATATTTGAGTAATAAATGTAAACTACATTC